>CM069905.1:56688157-56921157 GCA_036172215.1 Camellia granthamiana
AATCAAATTTCTGTTCCAGAATAGCACGTTCAACATCACCAACCATGTCATTGCGATTAGCATCGTCAACCATTTCTTTTTTCACGTCGGCTCCGCCATGTTCACCGTTCATGTCGGTTGCTTCTTCATTGCTCGGACCACCTTCGCAACCATGATCAGGTTCTGCCCGACTTTCATTCATCAAACAAATGTCATCTGCTTCATTTGGAATGTCATAATCATCACCTTCCCTTTTAACTTCCGCTGGGGCCATACTGCACATGACATTACTACAAACAATTACTTGATGACCGAAAATTGTTAACACAAACACAAACATGACATTTTCACACGGTTTAGCTGTTTGTGCAAACACAAACACTCGCTTGAGAAAGAGAAAGAGAAAGGTTAGTTGCCAATGGAGGGGTTTCCGTTGGAGCGAAGCGTAGAGCGGTTGAAGTTAGGATGCGGGGTTTAGTTGAGGGAAAATAGCTGAAGTGAATGGGCCAGAGAGACACAGAGGGAGACAGAGAGAGGGAGACAGCTCCATACCTCATATCTAGTTCCAGAGAAGGGCTTCACTTCAGCAATGGAACCAACACAGCCTTGTAGTTACGTTGTTGTTGGAAATCGCCCTTCGTCAATGGAACGAACCCAACAGGGGCTTCTCCCTGTTAATGGAAATCAACAGTTACACTGACTCAACCTTACACAGAGAGGAGAACAGAGAGAGATAAAGACGAAATACAGAGAGTAAGTGGGATGCAATCATGCAAATACAAGCATTAACCGGCTGCCCCGGTTTCAACTTTTTCACGATTAAACAATTCAATGGTCTTGATCAATTATTGTAATCTAACGGCTAACAATTGGGTTGCATATGGTGTGCAATCTTAAGGGGGTTGCACACTTAAGCAGCACCCATACAACTTATCAAAATAATTGAAATCAATCCATTATCTACATGCAAGTACAATATCAAACCACCATCAAATAAATAAAAATAAATAAATAAAAACAACGAAGTAAATATAAATTAAGAAAAGTGAATTTTGTACTCACATCAAAAAAATACTTGAAGAATTTATGAAGCCATCAAAATAAAACCCTAACCTTTTTTATTTTTTCTACACCTCTATCTCCCCCGCCATGGGCTCCGCACTTTTTTTTATTTATTTTTATTTTAACGACAGCCCTATTACAATCTAATTTACTATTAACCGAATCTCCTATTATCACCCTAATACCTTTGATATATATCTATATATATAAAATATATATACATATATATATATATATTTTTGGATTAATTATCTATAATTAAATATCACATTAAATTCTCATATATCCACATAATTAATAAAGCCAAAAATAAAATAAAGTAGTAATAATAATAATAATAATAATAATAATAATAATAATAACTTAATAAAAATTAGAGTCGCTATATTATTATTATTATTATTTGTTCTCTTCTCTATGTTTTTTTCTCAATTTTTTTCATCATTTTTTCTCTTTCATCAATGTTAGCTAGCATCACCCAATACCATAGCAACTTACGAAAGATGAATTTTTCTTTTGTTTTGTAAACATATTTGTGTATTAAAATTTTTTTTAAGAAAAATAAACATAATAATATTTCATATTTGTAATAAAAAAAATTGACTTGTAAAAATTACCAAATGTTACCTCATAAATATATATATAAAAAATTATCATTTTATCTTTTCAAAATCCTATATTATTCTCAAATTTTAATTATTATTAAAAAAAAATAAGTAAATATTTCTCACCTTAATAATTAAAATTTTAAAAATAAATATCAAAATGAAAAAATATCTAATCACATTATAATAAATTAAAATTAGATGATAGGGAATGAAAGATAAAGAAATTATTTGAGAATAATAAACTATTTAAATTTGTCATTTCTTAACATCTAATTAAAATAGAATTTGGGAGGGTAATTTGTGAACAAATTGGGCCGAGTTAGGAAAAGTCTTCTTTGGAAGTTAGGCTGCGCAATGGGCCGAGATAAGAGCTAATGTAGCTCGGTCTTGGGCTAAGAAGACAATAGGTCAGTCAGAGATGGGTTGCTAGGGGCTGGACCAAGCTATCTGAAGGTAGTCCTTGATGGGACCGAGATGTTGTCAATGGAGAGGGCCGAGCTATGTGTAGCTTGGCAAGGTGCAATTCGGTAAATCGGCTTCCGATCACACAGCTCGAACGGCAGGGGATCGAGATAAGGTAGCTCGGCCAGGAATGTATATCCCAGCATAAGGGAGTGGCCATCTCACTTGGCTTACAGTGATGAGGGTGTTCTAAGGATAAGCATTATCTTTGGGCATGAGACTCCTAGAAGGACTCTGCTAAGGAGAGTTAGAATCCTACTAGGATTGTGCAAACCATCTTACTTGGTTGGTAGTGAGTAGAGTGTTATCAGGATAGACACTCTTCACTAGGAGTGTGATTCCTAGGAGGACTCTTATAAAGAGAGTTGGAATCCTACTAGGATTGTGCCAGATAGAATCTATAAAAGCTCATAGCAGGACCTATGTACAGGTATCACAATTCTTATTCTAGAATACACAGAGCTTATTGTCTATTTTCTAGTTGCTGACTTAGGCATCGGAGGGGTTTCCGACACACACCCGCCGGTTAGCTCACATTTGTGTCTTCAGGTGGCAAAGCAACGTTGTTTGGAGAAGTGCAAACTTGATCAATAGGATTATACGAGAAGATTATTTCGCGCTCGTACAAAATTTTTCTTGAAAAAATAGATCATTTAAAATAATAAAATACTCAAATAATTTGGTACATCTAAAATCTATATCTCCATCTTTTTTTTCTTTCATTTAAATTATTTTTATTAAATTAAATCTCAAAATTAATTCAAATATTAAGAAACATGGATATTCTTTCCTAATTTCATTAGTTGTTGATTTTTTTTTTTAACTTATAAAAGTTCAAAACGTGAGAAAAAAAAAAAAACAAAACAAACAAAATACAAAAAAAAAAAATAAAAAAAAAATTGTGAGAAATAAAATGATAATTTAATATATATATATATATATATATTAAATAGGTAAATTACAAATAAAGGGTATTAAGTGTGAGGGTATTATGGTCATTTGCACAACTAAGTTAACACTGTTTGACTTAAATTAACCGGGGGAGGGGAATCTTGACAATGTTAGAAAAAATAAGAGAGGTTTCTATAATTATTAAAACTACAGAGGAGGTCCTTATAATTGTCAGAAACCTCAGAGTAGGTAAGTGTAATTTACCCAAAGATTATGTATCTAATTATTTATTTATTTTTTATTTTTTACAAGACTTACAAAAATATTACTTCTATATATAACTATTAAAATATAATAAAGTTTATAATAAAAAAATAATCAAAATAATCTGAACTCAAGTACTAAATAAAAAATGGAAACTATAACAAAAATATAACTTGAGCACCACCATTCTCATATTTGTAACTACAAAATTACTAATCAAGCTTGCATAGTCCAATTTATCAACTAAATCATTTTTAATGGATAAAAGTGCTAATTCATTAACCAAATGTAATATTTAATCAACTTTAAATTTGAAAAGTTTAAATTTTCATAAATAACTGTAATTAATTGTATTACATACACAATCTACACATTTGAAAAATAACCCTCCATTAATTTTAAATAATTCACAATATTATTCAGCTTATTGATTTTTTCAGGTAAAAATAATTATTCGTTAGTTTTAAATAATTCACTAAATCAACTATCTAAAAGTCCTGTCTACATATTTAGTGGTAGCTTAGGTCCTGTCAAAAAGTTTTTGAACCAATAAGTCTCATTTATAGGTAAAAAGATGTTTTGCCCTTTAATCCCAAAATTGATAATGTTCTCAAATTCAAAATTGAGAATGTTCTCAATTTTCAAAACAGAGAATGATTTTAGTATATAATTATCAAAACTATAAAATTTCTCAATTTTTTTCCTAGTATGAACTGAGAATATTATCAATTTTGAGAAATCTCTCAATTTTTTTTGGTGCTTTTGGTGCGGTGGCTTTGGAGAAATCGAAGCTCGATATGACGCAAAAGCAAACCACATCAAGTCCTAAGGTATGTGTTCTCTTCTTGCTTGATCACATAAAATCTACCATTATTTTATAGTTGCTTCACACTGCATAACAGTTTCTCATCTATTTTTCTTCATGCAAATTGTTTCAAACCAAAAAAATAATAATAAAAGAAATCAAAAGCTTTTCAATACTACACAAGAAGTTAAAATTCAGCTCCTTATGCATATACATGAGTTGGAAAATTCATAAAAACAAATAGATACGAACCAGACGATTGAGGGTGGATTCGAGTCTGACGACAGTGAAATTTGGGGAAAACTCAATGGACCCATGAATGGAAGAATCTTGTTGAAGAACTCTAACACCTTCATCACTACTACTTCTCCTGTAACCAGAACTTGAAATCGACCCAGTCATGGTGTTCGGACGACTCCGATTCTTGGCTATTTTACACCCCAAAACAAGTTTCCGGGAAACAAATTCACTAGAGAAAAGCAATCTTGTAATAACCCTCACCACTGTTTACCGAATAACCACTGATTACCGTTAAACTGAACTGATTATGACTGATAACTGAGCTGAATAAAATACTGAATCGACTGACTGAAAACTGGAACTGAATTGATTGAATATATATATGTTACTTTGCATTTTATCTGTTTGATTGTTTAAATATCTGTCCATGTTTTAACGTTTAATTTGCGAATTGAAGGCCTTATCGGCGGCCGAATCCAAAATTAATTGATGTTCCATGATCAGTAGAATTTATGTGATTTTATGGTATATTTAATTAAAATGTGATTTGGTATGCTTAAATTGGATTAAATATTGATGAATTGCATAAGTTGCCTTATTTACACCTTTGCCATTGTGAGTGGGCCTTATCCAAACACTTGAGGGACCATCTTATTACACTCAAACAACATTTCCTCAGCCATTCTTCTTGCTTCAACCGACCATAGAGAGAGAGGAATTGAGAGAGTTGAATTCATCTTGTGTTTTGGCTTGGAACTTGAAGGAAATTGGAGTGTAGTTGCTAATTGAGCTCCTAGATCTTGAATACAAGACTTGAGGTAGGTTTATTGCACTCTTGTATATGTTTTGAGTTTAGTTCTTGCATGGCTTAGAGCTAAGTTGAAGTCTAGAGCCAATCTATGGCTTGTAATGTTGAATTGTAGCTTAATTGTTGCATGCATGTGTATAGTGAAGAGTTTTAAGCTTGACTTCATGGAAACCTTGCATGCATGTCCATCTTTTGATCATAATCCATGATTTCATCATGTTCTTGAAGAAATGAGCTCAATTGAGCAAGCTTTGAAGCTTTAATTTGATTTAAAATTCATGCATGTCATGTTGGAGCATGTTCTTGAAAAATTGGTTTGAAATTGAGTTTGAATTAAACACCCTTGGGCTTTGATTTTACAAATTGAGGTTTGATAAATGTTATTCTATGTATTTACAAAGGTTTTCCAGAAAATGGGCCCAAGAGGATCGGTTTTGGTGGTTGAAAACTTGGTTTTGAACTTGGAGTTTAAATCTGGGTTTTCCAGATTTTGGTCGTCCGCTCGAGTGGGGGAAGTGCCGCTCGAGCGGGAAAATCGAGCTCCCAGCATCTTGCACTGTGCATCAGTCCGCTCGAGCGGAGGATTGGGTGACACGCTCGAGCGGGCGTCGAGCGGAGATTTCGCCTATCCAGTACTTTTTGGTCCGCTCGAGCGGGGATGTTGCCGCTCGAGCGGGGACCTTTGTTTGCTTGTACGCTCGAGCGGGGAAACCTGCGCTCAAGCGGGACCCTGTTTCACTGAAATTTCTGAAAATGTTTTCTAAGTACATCTTTGCATCCTCATTCCATCCTAGGCATTCTTAGGCCTAGTTTAAGACATCTTAATGGGGATATAAATGTAGAACACACCGAGGCATTTAGGGATTAAGTTATTATCTTTCCCAACTATGAACTTAGTGTGTGTTCACTCTGTTAACTGTATAGGGTTGGCATTCCAAGAGGACGCTCTAGCCTACAGTAGCCCAGAACTCTGTGAGTAACAATTGTGTAAAGATATGTTCAAACGATTATTTTCTGAACTGTTTACTGAACTGATATTGTTTATTGAATAAGTGCATGTCCTATGTTCTGAACTGTATTGTGGCATCTTTAGCAACTACTGTTTACTGTTACTGTTACCGTTTGAGAAATCTCTGCCATCGACGGTCTGTGAACGGATGGCCCCACCGACGGTCTATGAACGGGTGGATTTGTCTAATCGATTCGGTTCCCAAGTTGGAACCACTACTGTTTACTGATTGATGGCTATCATTACTGTTCGGTCTTTAAGACCTACCGTTTACTGTACTGTTATGCTAAGGGATGTACTGCATACGACCATTTACTGTACTGAGCAACTAATATACTGATTGAAATTAACTGTTTTCATACTGTAAGGACATTCATTCTAAACCTCTTTACGCATTATGTTATTCACTGGGCTTTAGCTCACTGCTCATATATATATGTAGGTGTACAGGCACCGGATCAAAGCTAGAAGCGTCGGGGTAACTCCAGTTTTTGTCAAGCCAACCACTGTGCCTCACTGCGAGGTTCCGAGCCTGCCAAGCTTTGGCTTAGGGGTGTTTTATTTCCCCGTCTGTCTTAGACTGTTTTTGTAATACCGTATAGACTGTTACTGTACTGCTTAATAGGGATTAAGTCCCTGTACTGTGTATTTGTAAATAAAGTGCATACCGTTCCGTACTGAGTATATGTATGTATATGAAAATCTTTTTGGCATGCAGACTGTCACAGCTCATTGGACATTGTTTATTTACTGTATTGGCTTCCGCCATGCCCCTGTACTCTGTTATACTGTCTTACTGTTAAGCAGGCCTTCGGTAATCTCGGATTACTGGCCGGTTACAGTGTTAAACCCATAGGGGCGGGTTTGGGTCGTGACAAATCTCGAGCAGGAAAATTCAGGGTTTGAAACGATTTTCAGAGATTTGAGACTGGGGAGAAGAGAGAATGCGTGTCTTGTAAAGATAAATTGGTCTATTAAAAATAAATTGGACTTGAAGGAGCAAATAATTTTATCTAGGACTTAATAGATTATAAGTTCACAAAATGAGACTTGTATGTAAATGCCCCATCATTTTTAATGGATAAAGTGCTAATTCATTAACCAAATGTAATATTTAATCAACTTTAAATTTTCATAAATAACTGTAATTAATTGTATTACATACACAATCTACACATTTGAAAAATAACCCTCCATTAATTTTAAATAATTCACAATATTATTCAACTTATTTATTTTTTCAGGTAAAAATAATTATTCGTTAGTTTTAAATAATTCACTAAATCAACTGTCTATTAGTTTTGAATTTTTACTGAACTTTATCGGGACCTTTCAAATTCGAATGATTTTTTATTATTATTTATTTATTTATTTATTTTTTTGCAATTGCTAAAAAAATTTCGACAGCCTTTTTTTTTACTCACTTTTTGGAGGTCCAAAGTGGTGGCTTTGCCCACTTTGGGCCAAGGTCAACCTTGTTATGATTGAAGAGGTTTTTAACTAGTCTCAAGTGGTATTTTGTTATAATCCATTGTAATCTCTTTGGTTATAACCAAGATTGTTAAAATCGGAATCTTTGCATAGGATCAGTGAAAGGATCTTATGGATCAGATCGTAGGATCGTAAGCTTCTACTTTTTTTAAAAAATAAAATAAAAGTACAAATCAGGATGGTGTATATTAAAAATAATGTGAAAATAGGGGTGTAAATTTGGTCTGGCCCAGCCCAGCCCATGGCGTGGCTCGCGGGCTCCCGCCAAAGTTCAGGCAGGGCAGGGCCGGCCCACGGGCCAGAAAATTAGGCCCAGGCCCAGGGGTATTTGGGCCTTGAGGGGGACTAGTCGTGGGCTTGGGCTTAGGCTTGGGCTTGGGGGGGCCTGAACAATTTTTTTTTATTTTTTCTACCAAAATTTTATTATTTTTCACTAAAAAAAATACTGAGTCTCAACGCGGGCCGAGCCTTGAGTGGGCCAATAAGCTGGGCCCACAGGCCGAGTCAGATTTCAAAATAATGGCCCAGGGTCACAGGCTGGGCTCGGGCCCGGGCCGCGGGCTGGCGGGCTTCGGGCCGCCCAAGGGCCGCGAGCTATTTTTACACTCCTAGGTGAAAAATCATAAATTTAGCTATCCTACTTACGATCTTATTGTGATCCTACACGATCCCATACGATTCTACTTGCGACCCTACTATAATATCAATCCTATAAGGATTTAGATCGTTTTAACTATTTAAAATCGTAAGATCGTACGATCCTACGATAGGATCATGATTTTGATAACCATGGTTATAGCTAAAAGTGATTTGTGATCAATTGTGATCTCTTTTAGAAATTCGTGCTAAAATATTTGGTGGAACTTCTACGCTTAGAGCTTAAGAGAAAGAAATAGTTTAAACACATTAAAAAAAACTAATTATTAAGAAAAAAAAAAAAGAAAAAGAAGAGGATAAGTGCTTTTATTTCTTACTTCAAACTACCGACTTTTAATATACAAGAATTAGCACTAAACAGGTCCTATGTGTTTTACTTTTGAAAAACATTAAATCCTTTCCAATAAACATTTCTATTTTATTTTTGATTAATGCTTAAGACCTTCAAAATGGGTGATCCCATGACCCCCAATTGATGTGGACAAGACATGTATGTATTTATTTTTTTTAATTTTTTTTTCCTCTCTCACACATGTGCGTGAGGGTCTTGGGAGTTGGATTTTGTAGGGATCTGTATCAAAACCGTTTATTTTTCTTTTACTCTCTATTAATTTTAGTAAATAATATTTTTCTATATTTGATTGAGACTTTAGAAATTGTGGTATTGATGGTTGTAATAGTTGCGGTAGGGACAACACTATTGTGATGAAAGTGTGGTGGCTATACAATACGGTCTAGTGTGGTGGAAGTATCAGTAGTGCTAATAACGGTGATTAAACTATAATATAACTTGTTATATGACAAAGCAGTTTTTGATGATACAGTGTGTTCCAGATGGAACGGGTCGGATTGATCCACGCTTCCCAAACCGGTGCCCAAGGTACCAAGCCCACCGAGAGACTTGTACAAGAGTTCAACGAGGAACGGGGAATCCCCCAGCGAACCCTCCGACGAGCAAGTTAGAAAGAAAGATGGAATGTAAAGATAGATTAGTGATAGAAAAGCTGAACCTTCTTTTTGTCTTCGATGCCTGGTTATATCATTTGGTAATCATTTCGTTGTTCCTTCCAACCTGTCATCTTGGCCGAAAGTCTATACTCTACCTTACCTTGTTCATGGTGAGGCCGTTCTGTCTCGACGGGGAGGAATTATCGCAATAAATGCTGTAAAGGACTTTATTAATGGCTGATGTGCGGTGCAATAACTTTGCAGGATCTTTGTCTGCTTATGTGGTTTGTCCTTCTCTTGTCACGTGTTTAGATGTTATTGGTTCTTAATACCATGTTGAGCTCCAGCAACATTGGACTTTAGTATTTGAATTATGTATTGGGCCCTAATTGGTGGACTATATCCTTTATGGACTTACCCGTGTCAGTTTTCATCTTTAAAATGTAGGAACTATGGTGCTGTTTGGTGTAGCTGTTAAAACAGATTATAGATTATAACTTAACAGATTATAGATTATGATTTTAATCAGAAGTTATTAATCTGTTTGGTATAGCTGTTGGATTATAGATTTAAGTTGCTGAGTAGTGTTTGTTAAATAAGCTGTGAAGTAGCTTTTTCAATTAATTTTTATTTTTTATTATTCACTATTTGTCTACATTTCTCATAAAAAATAATAATAGTATTTTATAGTCCATTTGGGTCTTTTTCTATTTTTAAAAAAATAAAAAATAAAAAAATTTAAGAGTATAACCGTAAATTAACATGTCCACAGCAGAAGCTGATAATCAGAAGCAAGGGGTGAGCAGCTTCTCAGAATCAGCTTTTTTGACTTAAAATAAGTTGTTAGAATCAGAAGCTGTTTGAAATAAGTTTAACCAAACAGTCCAAAATAACTTTTTAAAAGCAAGAAGCCATAAGTTGGCTCAGAAAAGCTGCACCAAACACCCCCTATTTTTCATTCAAATCAACCCAATTTTTTGTTAATCACAAAATATTTTATTGATTTTTGTATTCCATCTTAATGAAATTTAGGAAGTCAACAAAATCCACGCATAACGTTTTGTATTCCCATTCGACTATGCCCTTTTTAAATGTAGCCCATTGCCATATTATTGTGCTAGAGCCGAGAGTCAAGAGTCACAAGTAAAGCATAAATGGCAGGGGTGTAAACAAAAAATTGGTGGAATTAATAAATCAATTTAATTCGGTCTAAATTATCATATTGGTTTGATTTTTATTAGTTTCAGTTGTGGTTCTGGTTTTAAAAATGGTGAAACCATTTAAATCTGGTTCTTGATTCCAAGGCTTTGGTTACGATTCTAAATCGAATTGTGACATATTTGTTTATATTTTTTATGTCAAAATTAAAATATAAAAGTCTCTAATAAGATTTAAACACTAACCTTTATTGTGAAATTGATAAACTCTATATATCATATTTATTGTTATACAAAATTTTTAGGGAGTTAGGGTGCCTTCTGTGCACCCAGCACATCATTCACTGTTGTGTAGCCTTATGGGCTTATTATGGGATCCGTTTTGATAATCTGAACCGTTCACATTTTAGAGTACGTCGAGTATAACATACTTGTAAAAAAATTAAGTTAATTGGATATTGTTAACCCTTTCATCCACTTACATTTGTATTCATTTTAATACTTTAAATCACAATGTCATTTATTTTTGAAGATACAAATGTAATGTGAGCGGATGAACGGATTAACGATATCCGATTAACTTAATGTTTTACATGTATGTTCTACTCAATGTATTCTAAAATATGAATGGTTTAAATTATCAAAACAGACCTTGAAATAAATCCATAGGGCCACACAGCAGGCACCCCAAATCCAATTTCTAGAACCATAAAATCGAATCAAACGGAACCAAGCTACTTTATATGATTCAATTCTGATCCGCTTTCATAATTTACCGATACGGTTACAATTTTAATTTTTCTAAAATCGGTTCCTACCAATCTGTGTACTCCTCTATTTATATTTTGAATAAATTACACTTTACACATTGTGGTCTAGCAAAAAATAATAATAATACTATATGTACTAATTGGTATATTAATTAGTGTACTAATAGATAAAGTGACATAATTTTAGAAATTTTAAGTATTTATAATTTATATAATAGGTGAAATCAATAATAATGTCATAATATATATTGATATACTAATAGATATATTACCACCGATAAAAAAATATAAAACCTCTTTGAAGTTTCATTTGTATCAATGAATCTCCCTGTGATTAATACCCAAGTGCAAAATTAACGTCTTTCGTCAAAATTAATGTGGCGTAAATTACATTTCACCTCTCTAAGACCAGACCAAAAAACAGTGTCCTTTAAAATTTGATTTATGACAACAAACCCTAGTGGGGTCATTACCAATGTGAGAAAATGAATATTTTTAGAATGGTATTATTAGCATTCTATGAATTATTTTAGACCATTTTTTTTAGACCTTACTTATAAATTATTTTGGACTCCCCATTTTTTTGAATTTCTATTTATAAATTTTGAAACCCTTTAAAATTTCTTTTCCCCCAAATAATATCAAAATTATCTTTAAACATTACACCAATTGAATGCACACCCTCCACACCCCCATATCCCCAAAAAAATCTCCCTTCCAAAAAGCCCTAACAAAATTCACTAAGAAGAAGAAGAGTCTCACCATTTTCAAAACTCACGAAGAAGAAGAATAAGAAGAATACTCTCTCTGCCGGTTTAACAATTGTCACGGTTGGTGTGGTTTCTCTCTCTTTCTCTCTCTTATTGCTTCTTCGAAACTGAAACTACCGAACTTGAAAAAATAAAATTTTTGCGAGTGTTAAGAATTTTAACCGTTGAAAGTGTTAACAAATTTCCATGTTCAGACCTGCATTTTCGAACAAACAATCTATGTTCAGGAATGTGTTTATGAACAAATAAGTAATATTCGGACATGTATTCCCAAACTTGAAAAAATAAAATTTCTGCAAGCGTTACCAATTTTGACCATTCGTTATGTTAAGAAATTTCCATGTTCGAATGTGCATTCCCGAACATCACTTATTTGTTCGGGAACATCTTCCCGAACAAATAAGTAATGTTTGGACCTGCATTCTCGAACTTGAAAAAATGAAAATCTCTGCAAGCATTAACAATTTTGACCGTTCAATGTGTTAAGAAATTTCTATATTTTGACCGTTCAATGTAAGTAATCAAATGGTTGCCACTGTTATCGCCAGAATATTGCCGTCAAAGGGTTTTCAAGGTTTTGAGAGTGGGTAGATTTTGAAGGTGGGATTTGGAAATGATGGAGGTGGATGCTCTTATAAACCCTAATTTATGATGTAGTCGGTGTATAGGTTTAATTGTGAGATGTGATGTCCCAAAATTAATGATGTTCTTTGTAGTAATTTTATTTGAGGTTATTATTGTAATTAAAAAAAAAAAAAGCTAAAAATTGGGAGGTCCAAAATAATTTATGAGATGCTAATACCAGCACTCTATTTTTAATGGAATTATTAGAAAGACCTAAATGACCCTTTTATTTCTTCTATTACTAAAATGACACCTGTGCTATGCACAGATTAAAATAAAAAATTAAAATTATTTTTAAAATTAAATTATAACAAAAACTGTTTATAATATAAAAAAAATTGTTTAACATTAATTAGTTCCCATATAATAATTATAGTTACGATAAAATATAAATATATTTCGTCTTGATGAATTTTGTAATTTTAGATTTCTAATTTACTAATTATCTCACATATATTATGTAAAATCAATTACCTTGTCTATTTTGTAGAATTCAATCAATATTTATTTAACATTAATTAGTTCCCATATAATAATTATATTTTACGATAAAATGTGAATATATTTCGTCTTGAAGAATTTCGTAATTTTAGTTTTTCAATTTACCAATTATCTCATATCTATTATGTAAAATCAATTATCTTATCTATTTTGTAGAATTCAATCAATCAAAATTAAAGAATAAATAATAAAAAAAATAAGGGAAAAAATAGAGAATCAAATGACCCCAATCTTCAATCCACTCCTCAAATAAGACTTTGATGAGTTTGATCCTGCTAGGCTGCTAACTATTACCTCTAAAACAAACTCATTAAATATTAGTTAATTATATTTACTAATTTTTTAGACGTTAGACAAATAGCACATTTTGCAAATCCTAAAGCCATTTTCTTAATTTGAGCACCATTATAGATCATTTTTAATTTTGGTTTTTTTTTTTTAATTTATATTTTTTAATTGTTTTATATTAAAAAAATTTAGAACTAATATACTAAACAAATAAATTAAACTGAGTATTTATATAAAACAACTTAACTCTAGTCCATAGACCTAAGTCTTTTATTATGTATTTGATTGAAAATGTGTTAAGACCATTTTAATAACTAGCATAATAATAAATAAAAACAAAACTAATTTTGATTTTTTTTAGATGTAATTTTGAAAGCTTACTATATTGAATTTTGAAATGAGCATTATTATAAATTTTGAAAACTTACTAATATAAATTTCTATATTAGTTGTAGCATAAATAACGTGATCATTTGAAAGATTTTTATAAATTTTAGATTCTATTGAATTATTTATCATATTTAATGACACATAATTTTAAATCTTGAAATGGAAATATATATATATATTTTTAAAAATCATAAATTATTGAATAATTAAAGTTTTTTATATGATTATAATTAGATTTTAGTAAATTGTTTCCACATTAGTGGCACACAAATTTAAATTGAGAAAATTGTTGAAAAATCCAAGATAAATAGTGTATAATACATTAGGTCTAGTAGATTTTTTTGTTGATGAGAAGTCAACCTTTTGTAAAATAGTTTGTTGAGAAGTCCTTTTGTTAGTTTTGGAGGACATTTTGTTTCTAATTTTACCCCTTAATTTATCTGTTGACTTTTCGTTGACTAACTTTTAAATTTATATTTATATGTTCAAATTATTTTCTATCTGTTTAATTTGTTTTCTATCTATTCAAATTCATATCTATCTGTTCAATTTTTTTCCTATCTGGTTAATTTTCTTCCCTCATTTGTTCAATTTTTTTCCTATATGTTTAATTTTCTTCCCTTATTTGTTCAATTTTTTACCCTATCTATTCAATTTTTTTTTTTTATCTTTTCAGTTCAAATTTTGTTCCTATATATCAAATCAACTCTATCGATTGAAATTACTTATTTAATTTTTTTTTTCATCTATTGAAACAAGAGGTGATGATCTATTGAAATAGGTAGGCAAAGCGGAAAGACGAAGTTATCTGTTCAAATTCTCTCTCATCATCATCATCTCTTTCTTTCTATTTGTTGCAATGAACAAAAAAAAGAAGAAAAAAAAGATAATAATATCATTAACAACAACAAAAAGAAGCCATATCCAAAAACAAAACAAAAAATGACCAAATAACAACACATATCCATTCAATTTTAGATTTCAACACAGATCTGTGATATATACACATCTCTGATATTCATAAAACAACAAATAACTCATCTACAGTACAAATTTGCAAACATACTAACAACTCTGTACAAAACTCGACTCATTCAAATATTTTAAAATGGATTGTTTGACACATTTTTGTGAAAAAACAACAGTTCATGCTTTCTTGTTGAGAAGCATTTAATAGAGTACGAATGAGCTATATGTGAATCTCTCTCTCTCTCTCTCTCTCTCTCTCTCTCTCTCACACCAACAACCGAAACAACAACAGCTAAATAGACTATTTATATAATAAACATTAGATTAAAAAGACAAGAACGAAGAGGTGAAGAGGCAAAGATCGTATTGAACAAGATCAAATGGCATGTATTTTTGAATCTTTTTAGAGAGAGAGAGAGAGAGAGAGAGAGAGATTTAACAAAGAGAATGTCCGGGAGACATAAGCTGATAACAAAAGATTTAAAAATATTGGATTTATGTTTAGAGTATTTATATATGACAAGTATCACCTTTTTTTCCCATTCTCATCACAAACTAATATTCATATTTATTAATTTTTTCAATCACTATCTTCAAATAGCCTATTTTGGAAAATTATCATCTCAAACAGTGACAAAATGTTCATAAATTAGCATTACAACTTTCTATTCACTCTTTCATATCCTAAGGCCTCAATCAAGTTCTCTCTCTCTCTCTTATAGCCAGATCCAGACCTAGAATAAAAAGAAAACAACCAGAGTCAAGTTAGATAGAAGAAAAATAAGAACCCAAAGGGCTCTCCGTTTTGGTGTCGAGTTAGATCGAAGAGGAACAAGAAGAAGAACTCGAAGAGGAATGCTTGGGGTCGCCGCTATGTTGATCTAAATCGTAACCGATACTGAGGCTTGCTGTCGACAAGGTAGAAGGAGAAGGAGGAGGAAGAGGAGTTGCCGATGCCGCCGATGCCGTAGAAGAGAGAGAGAATGAGATCTAGAAGAATAAAGAGAGAGAGTTTGGAGGAAAAGGCGGCAATAGTGGCGGTGCCGGCGTAGAGAGAAGCTTCGGCCATCACTATGGAATCGCTAAAATTCGAGTCCTTCAACACCTCCACGTCCTTCTCATCAGCAACATGCATCGAATACAAATTGTGATCGCTCGAATCAGAGGCTACTTCCTCCTCGGTAGGGTTTGGAACTGAGATGTGAGAGAGAGAGAGAGAGAGAGAGAGAGAGAGGTTGGGTAGCAAGTGAGAGGAGGCGATGACAGAGGAGATCATTGTTGATGAACTCATTCTCCTGGTTGTCCTCTGTGGTTGCCGAAGTTAGTTTTAGAGAAAGAGATAGAGGAATGTGTAGAGAGAAGAAATGGTTTAGAGAGAGAGAGAGAGAGAGTTTGAAGAAATGGTTCAAAGAGATTGGTATGCATGTTTGTATAAGAAAGGGTTATTTTGGTCATTTTGCATAAGGTTGTCCTTATAGACACAATATATTTTCACACGTGGACTTCTGGACAAAAGAAATTTCAATTTGGACTGTTGGACGAAGCACCCATTTAAATTTTGAAATAATTGTGCATACTTTCCTTTTAGATGTAGTAATTTCTAGAATAATTATGGTTAAATTAGAGTTAATATAGCGATTCTGGCTTAGACCTGACCCGTTTATTGTTTTGGATCCGAGATTTTTTGTCTTGATGGTTGTTCATGTCCTTGTTTATCTTATTCCTTGTTGAACTGTGTTGTGTAAGCATTATGGTTGTGTTTGAAACAGGTTGGGAGTTCGTTTTCCAAAGAAGTCTTTGCCCAGAATTTTGCTTGTTTGCTCGAGTGAAACTTCTTGCGCTTGAGCAAAATTTTACAAGTCTGAACTACTGGGAGGGGTGCATTGTGCGCTTGAACGACCATTCTTGTGCTTGGGTGGTGTCTTCGTTTGTGTATGTGCGCTCAAGTGGTCTCACTTATTGTGTCTGGTTGCTCAAACGGTATTGTGGTTACTTGAATGGTCTGTGTGTATATCAGTTTGTAAAAGTCACTTTTTGAGTCATTTTCTCATCTCTCTCTCTCTCTCTCTCTCTACATTTCAAAACCACAGATTTTCTTCCTCTCTCTCCAGAAACCATCTTTAAATCTTAAATACACTATCATCCGTTGGTTTCTACACCATTGTCCTTTGAGAAAAAGAGTAGAGCACATTGAGAACTTCCATTTTATCGGAACAAAATTCGTTTTCGGCTTCATCAAATTTCAACCCTTGTTCTTTTTTGTCCTTGTCTTTGAGATAGGGATTTTTCCACACTTTTGTATGGTTTTTAACTTGGTTTTTTGCTTTTCTAAACAATATTGTGATTTGGAGATTTTTGGATAAAAATCTAGGGTTTTGGTTTTGAAATCAAAATAGGGGTTTTCAAATGGATTCTTGAAAATGGTTGCGAAATTAAAAATGTGGTTAGGTTGTGATAAAATGATGGATTTTTATCATTGGAATTGATTTATAAAGAAAAGTGGGGTTTGCCCTAAAATGTGAATATTTGATTTTGTAAAGAGGAAATGGAAATGATGTTAGGTTTTATGAAATTGGAATGATGATGATGATGATGATGATGATGATGGAGTCAGATATGCATTATCACTCTTATCTTGAAATTTTGGAAAGTTTATCTTTATTGGAAATTATCTATCTATTTAGAGATATCTGTTTTGAGTTATCGTTGAAGGATAACTATGATTGTTATAGAAATTGCATGAGAATTAGAAGAATTGAAACTAATTTCTCATCCATTTGCATTCAGCATTAGGTGTGTTCGCGGTTCGGTTGCAGCTAGAGAACCTCAAATTCACCATCTGTCCACCGGATGAGCGGATTGGAAAAAATCAATCTGCATGCCGAATTGACAGATGCAGATTGAGTGAATTGTTGGATTGGCGGATGGATGCGAATTGGTTTGGCAATTTGAACTTTTACAAATCTTGAACATAAAACAACAATTTGTCAATATTTTTTTTAAGATAATAATCCAACATAACCAAAAGATTATCAAATAAATTGTCAAATAACAATAATAAATACATATACGAAAATCATGCATTATCAAAACTATTTCATTACTTTTTTTTTATTCAAAAACTATTCAATTTGATTTTTTTTAAAAATGACAAAATTAAGTCCTATATTTTCTACACAAAAATATCAAATATCAACCTTTGTCATTTAATAAAAGGATTTTCAAATTGAAAATAAATTGAAAACACAACAGAATATTTAAAATCTTTTCAATTGAAAATACAAACAGAATATCTAAACAAATTGAAAACACAAAGTCTTACAAATTACTTAGAGTGTTCGCGGTTTGGCAGTTCGATTGTCGCCGAAGGAACCTCAAATCCGCCATCCGTCCGAAACTAGGTGAATTGGAAAAAAATCAATCTGCAACCGTCCAATCGTCATCATGCATTCGTCCACAATGCGGTGGATCGGTTTGGTATCCGCTACTCACCCCTTGCATACTTAACACATTGAAAATGTATTTTGTTTTGAGAAAAATGGATGAATACCTTTGTGAATCTGGGCAGGGGGTGTGGTTGTGGTTGTGGTATTATGTTGGCCTGTGTGTCCTTGGTAAAAGTCCAGAAGCCCATGCAGTTAGGTACCGAGCCTTCCGGTTAGTATCGGTACAAATGGCAATTAGTAGTGCTTGTATAGCCTATTGATAGACACGTACATAGAGATTCTCAATGCTTGTATCCACTATCCCGTTTTCTGTTGTAAATGAAATGTTTTCAAGAATTGTGATATAAATCTGGCATTGCATGGTTTTGGAAAGAGATATGAAATGTTTTGATATGAGCATTGCATATACATTCACCTTATAGTTTTGTTAAGATTCATACACTGTGTTAGTGTATCTCTACTGAACTTTGGCTCACCCTATGTAGAAAACCATTTTGAGGTGTTGATGATATGCCTCCGCCAAGACCGTAGCTTGGGAGGACTTGGAGCCAAGAGCTTCTTTTGTTATTGTTGTTATTATTTTTGTACAAGGCTAGGACTTAAACTATATTGAGTTAAAACTGATTTTTGTTGTAACCAAGCACCGTCTTGGAAATTTGTAGCCATTAGGGTATTTATATATCTGTTTAACTTTTGTTTCATACCATTAACTTATGGCACATGCTATAGATTCAGGGTTAGCACTTATGAATGTATAACTGCATGTGTTACCTTTTGTACAATGGAATTATATGAATGGAAGGATACTATATTCAGAATTGTATTGTTATTTAATAATTGTCATGGGATGAATTATGGTTATTATTTCGGGGCGTTACAACCAATAGACTTTTTTTTTAAAAAAAATAAAAAATAATTAGATTTTAGTGAATTACTTCCATATATAGTGGCACACAAATTTAAAATTTGAAATAATTGAGCATACTTTCTTTTTAAAAATCATAATTCATGGAATAATTAGAGTTTTATTGTTATGATTAAATAGGAGTTTAACCAATAGAATATTTTTTATTATTTAAAAATCAAAAAAACATAAAATTTAGTTTAAGGATTTAGAACTCCCACAAGCCTTGTCATTAGAAACTCTTTTTTGCTTATATAATACTAGTAGTTAACCCATGCTATGCACGGGATAAAATAATTTAGTACTTAAAATGTACAAATAGTTTAATCCAAAATGTTTATCAATTTTATAAAACTTACCAAGAAAAAACAACTTATTATCGACTGCTATCTATTTTTTCTACACAATCACTTAAAAAATTCTAAAGTTGTGTTTGCATCTAGAATTTGTAGAGAAAAAAATTGAAAAAGTGAACAAAAAGCACTTTTATTTCATGCACAAATCTATTTAAATTATCTTTTATACAAATCCAAAATTTTATGATAATTGCTTTTGTACAAATTCAAAACTCAAAGGTCAAATTGATTTTTCTACAAAATCCACGTCAATGAGTGTAATATGGATTCTAAAGAATTGAATATTTTGATGGAGATATTGAAGTTGTGCAATAGTTTCAACTTTTAATGGAATGTTTTAATTTTAAATCTGGATTAGTTTGGTTATATAGATAACACAGGAAAGTAAAAAAAAAAAAAAAAAATAAATAAATTTTTATGTGTTTTTTTAGATAGAGAGTCTTCGAAAGTAATGGAAACTAAAGTCTCTTATACAACTAAAATTAGTTTGTTAGTTAGGCTAATAATTTCTTACAAAATATACAGGAAAATTTATTTTTTCCATGTTTCTCTCCACTACTTTCTATTATGCACTGATTATTCTTTTTTCCCATCATTTTCTTACAAAATTTTTCATCTATTTAAATGCACGCATGAAAATAAATTTCCTTTCTTTACTTCACTTTCTACCATTTTCATTTTCTATCATCCATTTATTTCTAAACAAACAGAACCTATTTCTAATAATAGCTGTTTTTAAGCCAATTGTTTTAAAATTATTTTAAATTTTGGACAAAAGTTATTATTAAATTGTAACAAATAATTCTATTAGATAGTTTAATTGCTTAAAAGAGCTTATTTCTAATAATAGTCTAAATCATGGTATCATATCAATTTTTAATGTGTAATGTGACTTCAAACTAATATATATATATATAATTATTTGTGGCATATTGATAAAGGAGCAAACAAACTAAATAATGGATTTTTTAAGTAATTAAAAATTGAAATTTTAATTTGAAAATTTGATGCTTTCAAAACTCATTGATTAATCTTTTTTTAAAAGTCAACAAATTTAGTTTGAAGTTTGGAGCTTGTAGAACTCTTTTTCTAAAAGATTCCCGTGCAAACCTACAGAGTTTTTGGTTTAGACCTGACCCACTGATATTTTTAATCCGGGTTTCATTTGTCTTGTTTAGATATTCATACCGTGTTCCTTCTTATTTCTCATTGAGTTTGAGTGTTGGAGTGTCTTGGTTGTGTTTGGAACAAGTTGGTTGCTAGTTGGTTTAAATTGTTGTTGTCCAGAATTTGACATGTTCACTCGAGCAAAGCTTCTTGTGCTTGAGCGAGCTTTGTGAGCTCCCAATACTTTTGCAAGCTTGCAGAGATACTGAAGAGGTAGTGTTCTTTGCTCGAGCGAGACTTCTTGCGCTCGAGCGATGGTCTTCTGTTTGTAAAACTTTTGGGAGTTTGTATTTTGCACTCAAGTGAAGCTTCTTGTGCTCGAGCAGAAAAATTTATTGTGTCTGGTCGCTCAAGCGACAACTCTTGTGCTTAAGCGAGCTGTACATATATCAGTTCGTAAAAATGTCATTTTACATCACTTTTTGATATCTCTCTCTTGAAAACATTTCAAAACCCTAAATTGAGACACTCTTTCTCTAAAACTCACACTCTCTCTACAATACACCAAGATCTACCCATTTCTCCACCCTACTCCATTTGTTAAAAAGGTAGAGCTCACCTAGAGCTTCATTTTTATCCAAATAGAGTTGGGTTTCGGTTTCATTCGAGTTTCATCCGTGCTTTTCTCGTCTTCTAGCTTTGAGGTAGAGATTTTCTGCACTCTTTTATGATTTTTAATTTAGCTATTTGTTTTTATAAAACAATCTTGTGATTTCGGAGGATTTTGAAAAAAACCTAAGGTGTTGGTTTAAAATCAAAAGAAGAGTTTTCAAATGGTTGTATGGAAAATGGTTGTGAGGGTGGAAATGAGGTTGAGTGGTAATAAAATTGTTGATTTTGATACTTGGATTGGATTTTGGAAGAAAAAGGGTTTTGACCTAAATGTTTCAAATATTTATTTTGTATAAATAAATGGAATTAATGTTGGGAATGTGAAATTGGATGGATATTGATATAGATGGTGGAGTTTGATATGTATAATCACTCACCCTGAAATTTGGAAAGTTTATCTATATTGGAGATTTTATATATCTATTTAGAAATATCTGTTTTGAGTTATCAGTGGAGGATGGCTATGATTGTTGTAGAAATTGCATGAGGATTAGGTGAATTGAAACTAATTTCTCATCTTTGTGCATTGAACATTGTTGCTCATTTAATACATTGCATATGTATATGAAATTAAGAAAATGGGTGAATGTTGAAAAGATGTGTGTATCACCAAACTAAGTTGTCTTGTGCGTCCAGGGTGAAAGTCCCAAAAAACATGCATATACGTAGGTGTCGATTCCCGTGGACGAAATATCTGTAAAATGGCGATAGTAGTGCTTGTATAGACTACGTTTATGTTGGTGTTGTTTGACGATTTCCCGCGGACGAAATATCCGTGAAAGGTTGTACCGGTTTGAGAATTCCCCATTGTTTCTAATGGTAAGGGATATGTTTTGAGAATTTTGATATAAATTGAGCATGCCATGATTTTGAGAAAGAAATGTAAAGTGTTTTGACATGAGCATTGCATATGCATTTCACTCTTATATCTTTGTTAAAATTCATATATTGTTTTGGATTATTTTTACTGGGTTTTGGCTTACTCTATATAGAAAAATCATTTTCAAGTGTTGGTGAGATGCCTCCACTAAGGACTTAGCTTGAGAGGACTGTGGAGCTGAAGGCTCAGTTTTGTTATTTTGTATTTATTGTTTGTACAAATCTAGAGCTTTATATGTATTGAGCTTAAGACTCACTTTTGATATAACTAAGTATTGTATTGGAAAGTTGTAGCCTTTAGGGCATTTCCATTATCTGTTTAACTTCTACTTCATATTTTTGTTATTGGCGAATGCTATAGATTCAGGGTTAGAACTTATGAATGTATATCCACATGTACCACCTCTTTTGTACAACTGAATTTCATGAAATGGAAGGATATCGTACTCTAATTTCTGTTGTTATTTAATTATCGTTACAGTTGGTTTATTATAATTATTTCGGGGCGTTACAATACCTTATAATTTTGATTTTTATTTAGTTAAAGAATGTACAAATACAATCATAATTGAACAAAACTCAAAACTTTTTTGCAATAACTAAATAAATGTTTAAATTTAAAGATAGATACAAATAAAAGATTAAAAAAATCAAGTTCGTACACATAAAGAATGAATTTTGTATATTAATTCGAATTCTCACAATTTTCTCTACTTTTCTATCTGGTTCTTCATCTTCATCATCACCATTTTCTTCTTCCTCATCTTCTTCTTATTCTTCTTCTTCCATTTTCTTACTTTTTACGTAACCCTCAACTTCAACTTTAACTTCAACTTCTTTTGATGATAACTACAACACTGCCATTGCTCCTCTTTTTGTCTGAAATCTTTGAAAAAGAAAACACTATGAACATGGAGAAATGATTGAATGATCTTTAAAAAGTGATTCAATATTAACACAGAAATGTGAAACACACAATTGAAAAATGTTAGAGAAGAAAAAAAAAATCAACTTTTAACTTATCTATGGATTAATTAATGAAAACAAAAGTAAAAGACAATAAAACTTTTAGAATTTTAGTGACATACCATGTCTCTATAAGTAAATTGTAAATGAATAGGTTTTGAGTTTGGCTTTGATGAGAAGTATTCATGTTGTTGTAACAGAGAGCATGCACAAGAGTTGTGAGTTTTTTTCCACCACCCTTTTTAGTTTCATTTTAGTAAGAATAATACAACTATTTATGGAGATGAAAGAAGAAGGTGAAAGAATATTTTTTAGATTTTTTTAAAAGAGATAAGAATAACTATATAGGATTTTTATCCTTTTATTTTTGTTCTTTTTTTCTCTTGGTTATTATTATTATTATTATTATTTAAAGTTTTTTAGCAGAGAGATAAGGATTATTTTTGCTTCTTTTTTTTTTTTCCTGTTTATCTCTTGAATATTATTATTATTTTTTAAGTTTGTTTTAGAAAGAGATAACGGATAATTATGTGGGATTTTATGCTTTCATTATGTGGGATTTTATCCTTTTACTTTTTGCTTCTTCATTTTTTCTTTTATCTCTTGGTTATATTTTTTTCCTTTTATTTAATTTTATTTAGCAGAGGTGAAAATGTGGAATGATTGTTTTTATTATATTAAAAAATTGAAAATTGGGAAAATGAGGTAGAGAGACTCCAGGAAGTGCCACGTAAGAGATAAAACACCTGAGATATTAGTATTGGAGTTTTGGAGAATTTTAAGAACAATAAAGTAGGAGACCCAATACATAGTTGTCATTAGTTTCGGTCTATTTAATTTTGCTAGGAGGGAGTTCAGTTTAATTATGTTAAAATTATGAGATTTATTGTATTTTTTAAATCTTAAGAGATATCAATGTAATTTACCTGATTCAATATATGTATCCTATTTTATTTTTTATTATTACATTAATTTAATAAAGCTCATCAAAACTCATCATCATTTTTATTATTAATAGAGTAATGACACATTATATGATAAATGAAGCCACCGGTCCCCGGCCTAGCACATATTGTCCGCTTTGGCGTAAACCCGCCTCACGGTTTTGTTCCTCCCCCACTAGGGGAAAGGCCTATGCTAGGGAGAGGAGCTAGTTTGCTTATAAGGTGGGAAAGTAGTCCCTCACAGACAAATGTGGGATTTCCCCGCACATTAGCCCCCAGCCGAGCTGGCTCCGACACTGGCGCAAATCAGCCAAGTGCCGGAAGGAGTTCCCACAAATGGTGCCAAATGAAGCCACCGGTCCCCGGCCTAGCACATATTGTCCGCTTTGGCGTAAACCTACCTCACGGTTTTGTTCCTCCCCCACTGGGGGAAAAGGCCTATGCTAGGAAGAGGAGCCAGTCTGCTTATAAGGTGGGAAAGTAGTCCCTCACAAACCGATGTGGGATTTCCCCGCACAAGGATAAATACATTTTTAAAAAAAATTATTACAAATAACTATTCTTATTTTACGTTTGAGAAATTATATCTCACCACTTGAGATTTTCAATCACATAACAAATGTGACTTCTTTCATTAATCAACCGTTAAATTAAACTAACAGAGTATATGGTATAAGTAAATTTTTTTATATATAAAAATACCTATATTAATTTTTATGACATTAAAACACTTTCTTTTTTATTTCTTTTTTCCTGTATCACCTTTTCTATTTTGTATTTTTTCTCAGTTAGTAAAACTACTTTATCTAACCATCGCATCACCTTCTCTCGTTCTCAATCAACACCACCATCACGCATATAAATATTTGGTGTGTCAATGAAGAGGAGGTTGAAGAATATTATGATAGTGTTAGAGAAGGGATGTAGTATAGTAATTTTATTTTGGTATTAAAAGATATCTAGATATGTATGTATATATACTAGTGAGCTGCATAATAATTTTATTTTGGTATATACTAACGTTAATTTTAAGTACCCCCTTCTCTGCTATTACCCTTTAAAATATGAAGGAAAAAAGTGAAATTTCACTAATGCGCAATAGCAATTGATGTGCACCTTATTGGGCCCATTTAGGAGCCCATTTTGATAATCTGAACTATTTACTTTTTAAAAGATATTGAGTCGAACGTACTTGCAAAAAATTAAGTTAATCGGATATCGGTAACCTTTTCATCAAATCACATTTGTATCTAAAAAAAATGATAATTGTAATTTGAAGTGAAAATGCTAAAATATAATAAAATAAAATATACTTCAAATTTATCACTGTTATTGTAAACAATTGATAAAATGGTATTTAAGAAGTTATTAAAATAGCCTCTGTAAACAATTTACCATTTTTCATAATTTCCTAACCAAACATAAGATTTATTAAAATAGTCATTTTTAAACATTTAATTTTATGACAAAATAAATATATGATAGGTATCATTTTCAACCAAATAATCTGGGGACTATTTATTTGTTGTCACATTTCAATCCCTCATTATCCCATCTATCCAAACAAATAACCCTTATAATCTCTTTGTGCGCTTTCTTTTTCTTCATTAAAACTAAGAAAATTATCTATCTTCACAAAAAAATTTCACAAAATCATCCTTTCACATAATCTTGCAGATAAGAATTTAATATTACAGAATAAATAAATGAAAAATGAGTGGTGCTCCCACTAATGATGTGACAGTAGGGCCCACCATGAATGATTTGATATTTTGGTCTTGGTGTTGTATTTTTTTTCTTTTTTTATTGAGGCTTGGTTTGGGATAACCTATATAATCCATTTTTTTATCTTTTTATCTTTTTTCCATCACATCACCTCTCTACTTTTCTGCACATATTTTCGTAAAAAGACAAAAAGTGCACTTTTTTAGAACACCCCAAACCAACCCTCAGGTGCCATGACGTTAGTGGTCGTTTTAGAGTTCCAAAATTAGTGGTCTCTATCATTGTTATAAATAAATAGACTTTTAACAATAAGAATATGTGAAAAAGTGTTTTTATGAAATTTTTTTGTAGAGGTCCAGCATGACTGTTAAAACTAGTACAAACATAATTTTAATTAAATTTTATTTTTCCTAGTTCTTCAATTTTAATCTAAACAAATGGTTAAAGAGTGGGCAGTCATTATTGGGGCAATCACAGGCGAGTAACGATAGCCTTTCTGCACTTTTCGATTTTGAAACGCGCACCAACCAAATCATCAGAAACAACGAAACAGTAAACAGAGGGGACGGCTTTCTTCGTTTTTACCTCAATTCTCGGGCGCAACTGTCGGCACCCCTTCATTTTCACACATCAAAAATAAATGAATTCACATAAATTTTTTCTCTCAAAATCTTTGAGTGTGATGAACAGAATACATGTCATAAAATTTTTGAAAAAATATTAAAACAGATTAATTTTTCAAATTTTACCTCTCACGTTATTATGAAAGATTTGAGAGAGAAATTGTGTACATGAATATTTTTTAACTTTTTACATTCATAGAATTTATATATATACTTTTTATTTTTACTTTTACAAAAATGATGTAGTAAAATCTCATTTTTAATTGTGTTTTATTTTGCAACAGTGCTAAGAATACAGATATAATTCACAGAATATGACACAAATGTGAGATAAAAGTGGGTGCCACATGATGTAGGGCCACATGTGGGACCTATATTTTGTCTCACATCGGTGTCTCATTCTATGAATTTCATCTATGCACTTAAACTTATTATTTGTTTTCAAGTGAAAACTACCTAACGAGTCATATTATATATGAAAATTATGTAACAATTTTTTTGTTTGTATAACGTTACTTAAAACCTATTTATGACAAAATTACCAAAAAAATCTCATAATTTGACCACAGTAATAAAATAATTTTTTTAGTTTTGTCAATTTAAATTTTAAATTTTTGATTTTTTTTAATATGAATCATTTGTCTATTTTCGTCAAGTAAAATCAATGAAAAAGGAATATTTTAATAATTAAACTCAATACAAATAAGTATTTTAGACATTTTATATATACATACATTGAGTTTAATAATTAAAATACTATTTTTTCGTTGGATTTAGTTAACGAAAATAAACAAATGATGTAGATTGTCAACAAATTAGAAAATTAGGGTTTAAATTGATAAAATTAAAAACTAAAAGTTTATTTTGTTACAAAGGTCAAACGTAAAGTTTTTTTTTTTTGTTGTTGTTGTTATAATTCTATAAGGTAAATTATACATCTTTTGAAGTTTGAAAAAAAAACTATAATACGTTTGTACAATTCTAACATAATTACATTGAAGTCTCTTGTTATTTTAATTTATATAACACTTAATTTATTTTTCATCAATAATTTATTAATTATATGAATGATAAAAATAATATTGTCATATCTTTTATAAGAAAATGTATATTTTACGTTGTTTATTTTATATTTTCGCAATATTTGCATTAGTTTCGGTCTATTTGATTTTGCTAAAAGGGAGTTCAATTTAATTATGTTAAAATTATGAAATTTACTGTATTTCTTAAATCTTTAAAGAGATCAACGTAATTTTCCCGATTCAATATATGTATCCTATTTTATTTATTATTATTACATTAATTTAATAAAACTATCATTTTTATTATTAATAGAGTAATGACACATTATATGATAAATAAAATATAAAGATAAATACATTTTTTTTAAAATTATTATATATTCTTATTTTACATTTGAGAAATTACATCTCAGCACTTCAGATTTTCAATTACATAACAAATATGACTTCCTTCATTAATCAATCGTTAAATTAAACTAACAGAGTATATGGTACAAGTGAAAAAAAATTATATATAAAAACACCTCTATTAACTTTTATGACATTAATACACTTTGTTTTTTATTTCTTTTTCTGTATCACCTTTTCTAATTCATATTTTTTCTCAATTAGTAAATTCACTTTACCTAACCATCGCATCACCTTCTTTCGTTCTCAATCAACACCACCATGGCACCATCATGCATATAAACATTTGGTGTGTCGTTGAAGAGGGGTTGGAGAGAATGGATGTAGTATAATAATTTTATTTTGATATTAAAAGATATCTTAGATATATAGATATATACACACTAGCAAACTGCATAATAATTTTATTTTGGTATTAAAAGATATCTAGATATATATATTATAGCAAGTTGCATAATAATTTTATTTTGATATTAAAAGATATCTGGATATATATATATATACTAGCAAGCTGCACACAAAAAAATGAAATAGTATAAGAATAATGATAAAGAAAAATATACATGTAAGTAGCGTTTGGTAACATTTACGTTTTTTGTTTATATTTACAAAAATTTTATAAATTGATTTTTGTTTATTTTTAGAAAAACATAAATTATAAACGCGTTTGGTTTGAACAAAATGTTTAAAAAAATTTAAAAACATGAACTAAAAAATATATTTGTTTAGGCCTAAAATATTTATATTTATTTTTATTATTTATGACAATGGGATCACACACATTATTATTGAAAAAAAATAATTAAAAAAATAATTGAAAAAAAATTTAATTGGGAAAAAAATTATTTGAAAAAAAATGAAAAAAAATTAATTAAAAAAATAATTGAAAAAAAAATTTAATTGGGGAAAAAAATTAATTGAAAAAAAAATTATTTGAAAAAAATAATGGGAAAAAAATTATTTGAAAAAAAAATTAATTGAAAAGAAAATTTGAAAACTGAAAACGTAAACTCATTTTTTTGAGTTTACGTTTTTTTTCTCAAATTTATAAATTGAGACAGCCATTTATAAACCAAAAAAAATTATCAAATAAGTTTTTATGACAGTTTTTAAAATTTTTGTAAATATAAACTGAAAACTAAAAACTGAAAACAGAATAGTTACCAAACAGACCCGTAATGTTTGGTACTCAAGTGATAAAGGCTTGTTTAGTGTTCAAGTGGTAAAGGCTTATTTTGCCAAATTCATAATCTTGGTTTTAAATTCTGTTTTCTTCTTTTTTAACATAAATATCAACTACAAGAGTATTTTGAAAAAACTGAAAATTTGAAACACAAATGTGTCAATACCACCATTAGCCTTAACTTTATACATTAGAATAGATAAAAGATATACATACATATTTGTTAAGTTTTGTTTAGGATGGGGAACAGAAAAAACTAAGAGCTATCAGGCAGAGCCTCTGATTGCACAAGAGATAGCAGAGAAGGGGGTACTGCATCCAAACTCTAGCAGCCGATTTAAGCCTTCCCACTTCTAGAAAAAAAAGCCTTCCCACTTCTAGAAAAAAAACTGTGAAAATGGATTATAAATTATAACTTAACAGATTATAAATTATGATTTCAATCAGAAATTGTTAATCTATTTGGTGTAACTATTGGATTATAGATTTAAGTTGCTGAGTAGTGTTTGTTAAATAAACTGTGAAGTAATTTTTTCAATTAATTTTTATTTTTTGTTATTCACTACTTGTCTACATTTCTCATAATAATAATAATAATAATAATAATAATAATAATAATAATCTATAATTTATAATCTATTTGGGTGTTTTTCTATTTTTAAAAAAATAAAAAATAAAAAAATCTAAGAGTATAACCGTAAATTAATATGTCTATAACAAAAGTTGATAATCAGAAGTAAGGGGTTAGTAGCTTCTTAGAATCAGTTTTTTTTAATTAAAATAAATTGTTAGAATCAGAAACTGTTTGAAATAAATTTAACCAAACAGTTCAAAATAGTTTTTTGAAAGTTAGAAGCTATAAGTTGGCTCAAAAAAGCCTAAACAAACACCTCCAAAGTTCTGACAAAGAATATTTATAATTTTAAAATATAGTTGAAAATTAGTATTTTTGACAATTTTAAAGGGTAAATTACATTGACACTCTTTGTGATTTAGTTTAATTACATCTCATCTCTTGATATTTTAAAATTTGTATTATCATTTCTGTGGTTAATAGTCTCATTTCATAAACCCCATACTTATATAAAAAGGCAATAACTTCTAATAAAAAAAAGAGAAAATTATATTGAAAAAAAAAAGGTAAAGCAAATGAAAGAAAAAAAAAAGAGGAAGTAAAGCAAAGCAAGAAAAGAGAGAGTGCATGAGTTCAATATTTTCATTATGTCTAAATAATTACAAGGATAGAGGGGTTTAGTGTAAATTTCTAAACATCAAGGGTGACATTAAACTCAAATCTCAGAGGATGTAAATGTAATTTATCCTATTCTAAAAGATGTATTTATAATTTATTTAAAATATAATACTATAAATGTAGTCATTATAGCATTATTTTTTCAACTTGCCGAATCTCCAACTATTTTGAACTATAAAGTTCATTTGATTAGAAATAAAATGATGTTGGGAAGTGAATGATAGGTATATATATATATATATATATAGAGGAAGAAAAAAGAAATGAACAATTATTTTTTAAATACATTTAAATAAGATGAATTTTTTGAAAGAAAATTATTTTTAAAAAAAACTTTGTAGCTTCAAAAACAATTCTTAAACAAGCAAATATACAAGCGAATGCAACTATGGGTAAATATACAAATTGTGATAATTGTTTTTCATTGAAAAAAAAAAAAAAATCATATATATTATGTGTTGAATAAAAATATAAATTTAGACCTCCGTTTGGCAAGTTAGGTTATGGGCTTTTTTTGGTTATTTTAGTCACAAAAGACAAAATAGGCTATTTTAGCCACAAAAAACAAAACATCACATCCAACCCATAATTATTACACTCTTCTTTCACAAAAAAAGTCAAAAAAACTAAAAAGTCATTCCCAAATCAAACTTTTTAACCCAGGCTAAAATAGCTAAAAAAGTCAAAAAGCTAAAAAGCCAATCCACTTCCCAAACCAACCTTGTAGGATTGATTTTACTTTTTAAGACAAATGCTATCAAAGCTTTTTCAAAAAAAAATGTTTGATTTTTCCTTTCTCTCACATTTTTCATCAGTATTGTACTAATTGTGTGGATAAAAAAATTGTACCACGCTGTTGATGGTGACAAATTTACTTTTATGAGATTGGAAAATGATACTCAACGTTGAAAATGATTAGTTTGAAGTCTACACTGATGGACTTTTCTGAGATGGAAATCCTCGTGTGTAATGTACGTTGTATATAATTTTATACAAAATTATGTAAATTTTTATAAATTTATATAAATAATTTTATAAAAAAGCATAAATAGAATATAAATTCACATAATTACATAAGTTTTAACGAACTCTCCTAAATTTATATTCAACTTTAGTAATTTTGTATAAAATTGCATACAGTGTGCATTGCAAGTCGGAGAAATTTTCTATTTATTTACATATTAGTGGTAAATCTGTGTTATGCACAAGATATGAAAAAATTAATAAAATATTTTTATATAAAAGTAATATAAATAGTTAGATTTTTTATGTAAATTATGAAAACAAAAAAAGATTGAAACTTATAATTTAAGTTTCATAATTTTATCATAATTTATATATCAATTTTTAATTTGTTACAGTTCAAATCATGTAACTTTCAACCTCTTACTAGAGTTATAAACTTGGGCGAATTTAGTCCGAGTAGCTTGAGTCAAGCTTGGAAATTTTTAAAGATTGAGTAATATAATTTTTAATTCAGTGAAGTAAGCAGAGACACTAAATAATCTAAGCAAACAAAACAAAATTGTATATATAAATATATAAAATTATTTACTAATTTATTTTTTAATAATAAATAAGATTTATTAAAAAAATTAATATTAATGAACAAAAGCAAAAACAATATTCCAATAGAATTATTTTTGATTTTTTTTAATAAAAAATACAACTTTTAGAAAAGGGATCATTGAATAAGTTAATATTAAAAAAAAATACATTTTATAATGGCATAAAATAATTAAAATATGATTTTTTAGAAATTATTTTATATTTAAAAATTACAATAAAATATTTAAATAGAATAAAATTAAATTTCTTACAAAATAAAAGTATTTGGATTAAAAAAAAAAAAAAAAGGTAAGAAGAAAATTTAATATTGTATTCACATTTGATCTCAAATTAATTCTAGATGATCAATGAATTATCACCTATAACCCTCATTTTTTTAATAAAAAAAAGATATTTCACAAATCATCACTTTTTAATAAAAAATAACATTTATTTCTATTTGTTTTAGCAAAAGTCACCTTTCAATCATTTGAGCAAAAAATAAATTTATTTTTTATTTAAATTTGTTTAATTGACAATTGAGATTAAAAAAAAAAAATTAATAGGATCCACCACGTTTCGCAAATGCAAAAAAAGTCTAGATGATTGATAAGAAAAATATTTGAGACCCACAATTATACCTACAATGATGTAATATCATATGTGTCAATTCTTGATTTGTTATACGCTCAATGACATGAGACGCAACATTGTTGGAATAATAAATTATCACGTTTAACTCTTATTTTTTTATTATATAAAAAAAAAAAGTTTCACCATCCATCACTTTTAATAGAAAAATAATGTTTATTTTTGTTTGATTTTAGCAAAAGTCGTTTTTTAATTATTTAAGGCAAATTTTTTTTATTTTAATGTTTAATTGACAATTGAGATAAAATAAAAAATTTAACAGAATCTATCATGTTTGGCAAATGTTAAAAAAATCGTTCATTTTCTTAATGTTTTTGTTTTTTTGTTAAATATATATATCTATATATATATATTTGTATCAAAAAAATTTTATTGTTCAAGTCTTTATGACTTAGAGGATATACAAAAATTTATAAATTTAAAAAAAAAATGACGAAAAATAAAAATATAAACTTTTAATAGCAATTAATAATTTTAACACGTGTATTTAATAACATATTATGTTTAGATCAATAATATTATGACAGATGTGAATATTAATCTCATTCTAATTGTAATAACATAATTTAAATTTTAAATTTTATTTTATAATTTAATAAAGGATGCATAAATTAAGGAATAAATATTGATCTCATTTAAAAAAGAATCTAAATTTGAAATTTATTTTACGAATATAAATTTAATTTATAAACCAATCATATTGTGACACATGTTAACAAAAATTAAACAAAATTAAAAAAATTAAAAAAAAGAATTACAACTTTCAATCTTAATAAGATAATAACGTTTTATAATTATAATAATATACAGATAGATAAATACTTGACTGACCATTATTTTTTTATCTAGAATTTCTCTCCGAATTGAATTATCCCCAAAGGCATTTTTCACCGAACTTAAGCTATGCTTGGCATAAGTTTTTTAGACTAAAATAGTCACAAAAGACAAAATAAGTTAAAAAGTTAATAAGACGAAATGTTACATCCAAATCATAATCATTTTATTTTTTTTCTCACAATAATCAAAAAAGTTAAAAAATTAATCACAAAACGAGACTTTTTAAATCAAATTAAAATAATTAAAAAATTAAAAAATCAACCCACAACCTAAACGAAAACTTAAATGGTTTCCTTATCCCTCTAGACATAAGAATCATATTTTGATGGGATTTAAATGGTTTCCTTATCCTCTAGAATTACATAAGTTAGGAATTATATTTTGATCGTATTTAACAACGGTTAAGACATCACGTTGTGGCATGTAGCACCTTTGACTATATGATCAGGCTACATCGTACCATCTTTAGGTGAAGACCCTCATGGCCAAACTTAAAATACAATTCCACAATAATCAAACGGAGCATAGTAAAATGAGTTTGGAGACTTTTTAGCAAGGTAGAGTCAAATTTTGGTTGAAAACAGAAATCCCAATTGGATTCGGTGGAGAGAGAGGATGATAATTCTGATCCACCTTCTTTATAATATAACAAAAATATTCATACTTTAGCATGATCATATAAAATAATGTTAAAATTATCATTATTATTATTATTATTTTTTATTTCCATCTTGTTTATATAGTGCACATCAACATCTACAAACAAAAAATGAACAAAACATACACCAACTTTCAAATTTACCTTTTTTTTGAACTTTTGCTACTGATTGGTCACCTTTTAAAATTCTATAATAAGATTATAGGGGTTAAACAAGGTTACATTAGGGGGTAGGGAATGAATCCCATTGACAAAAAAAAACCTCTATTTTTTATGTCTATTATAATAGGCATGAGACAATTATTGAGTAGAAAGCTAAAAACAATTAGGACCCTAAAAAAGAAAGATAAAAAGGAATGGGTCCAGTTGGTAGAGAAAATTTACCCCCTCAATTGATTACTGTTTGGCTTTATGTTAAAAAAAACAAAAGGAAAAAAAAAAAAAAAAGGGAAAGAAAAATACTGTATGACATGCATTTTGACTGGATGAATATGAATATATGAATCAACAACCACCCACACTACCCCCAACAGCAAAAGATTCCATCTTAGCTGTAAACTCCACTTTTCTATAGTCCCCTCCAAAAAAATCTTACCATTACTACTAGTACTCCTAGTATTCCTTAATCTATATCTGCATGTAGGAGAATGGATAAAAAATTATAAATACATAGAAATGTAAATGTATGAAAGGATGTAGAAATGTGAGTGTTATTTACACCACTTCATATATTGGTGATTTTTTTACCTTCTTCCATCTATATGTAAATCTCCTAATCTATTCTTTCTCTCTCTCAAATTGTTTTTCAGCTTCAAGTTTCAACCTTCTACACTCTTGTGTGCTTCTTGTCTTGTGAAAGTGCAAACTCTAACTCTCTCTCTCTCTCCCTCTCTCTCTCTCTCTGACATGTGTGAAAACAGTCCCACAAAGCAAACCACCCACCCACCACTGCTACTACATTTAGTCCACACTCACTCTCTCTCTCTCTAAATCCCAACATCACAATGCCCACCTTCTTCTTCCTCCTCCTCCTCCTCTTATCCACCGCCACCGCCATTGCCACCCACAACCGCCGTGCACTCCACCAACCCTTCTTCCCACAAGAATCAAAATCCCCAACTCAGCCACCATCTCCTCAACCCCAAACCCCTACTAAATACCCATTTTCCACTACTACCCCTAACCAACAGCCTTTTTTCCCATCCGTACCCACCGGACCGTCACCGCCGTCTCCGCCGTCTCCCCCCTCCTTCGCCTCCTTCCCCGCCAACATCTCCTCCCTTATCCTCCCCCAACCCTCCAAACCCAAACCCGTCTCTTCCAAACTCGTCGCCGTCGCCGTCGCTCTCTTCCTCTCCGCCGTCTTCCTCACCGCCATTGCCTCATTCTTCTACATTCGCCGCCGTAGACGGCGGAGCTTCAGCGATGGCAAGACGCATAGATCGGATAGCAGTGTCGGAGTGTGTCAACCCAATGGGCTTCCAAGGCCAAGAAGATCGCCTCCGACTAGCTCCGAGTTCCTCTATCTCGGCAATATAGTCAATTCTCATGGCGGAGTCGATGCTAATGTTGCTCCAAGAAGTGGTGTTGGTGGTGGTGGTGGTGGTGGTGGTGGCGGCGGAGACACAAATTTGAGGAAATTGGACTCGCCGGAGCTCCACCCCTTGCCGCCGCTTGGACAGCAGAGTTTCCGGCGGAATTACGAAAATGCAGATGTGGGTTCTGAAGATGAAGAGTTTTACTCTCCGAGAGGGTCTTCTGGCGGTCATGAGAGCTCCATCGACACCGGATCGGCATCCAGAAGAACATTCGCCGCCGTAACAGCGGCGGAGAATTTCGATGGCAGGAGTAGTGAAGAATCGAGTTCGTCTCTGTATTCATCATCCAATTCTGGTTCGCCGACTCGATCAGCATCGATTAGTATTTCTCCAAGTTTAAGTCCAAGAAAGCCCATATCGCCGGAATTAATGGCGGTTCCGGCTGCTCCTCCTCCGCCACCGCCACCACCACCACCACCGCCGCCGCCGCCGCCGTTGCCTTTTACGACCCAATTGGCTAATCTGAAGAGTTCTCCGTCACCGTCACCGTCACCGCCTTCTTCGTCTTCGCCGGAAAGAGTTTCGGAGAAAAGCATAGATTCATCACCGAGAATATCAAATGTTGAGTCTCCGGCGAGAATTACCTACTTTGTTTCGTACAAATTGGCTGATGAGAAGAGTTCTCAATCACCATCATCACTGTCTTCACCAGAAAGATCTCTGGATCAAATCCAAGATTCATCACCCAGAATATCCAATGTTTCGAATCGAAACGCTGAGTCTTTGAAGCAATTGGATTATAAGAAGAATTCTAGATCCCCATCACTGTCTTCATTTTCCTCACCAGAAAGACCTCTGGAGAAAATCCCAGATTCATCACCCAGAATATCCAATGTTTCCAATCAAAAATCTGAAACTAGCACTACCATTTTGAATCAATTGGCTTACAAGAAGAATTCTAGATCCCCATCACTGTCTTCGTTGCCCTCCCCGGAAAGATCTTCGGAGAAAACCCAAGATTCGCCAGCTAGAATATCAGATGTTTCCAACCCATATCCGGAAACACTTCAGAACTCTGTGCCGGTGTCTGCTGCACCACCACCGCCACCTCCGCCGCCGCCGCCACCGCCGCGACATTGGGAAAGTCCAGTTTCTCCTCCAATTCGCCAGCCAATTGTGAAACCACCAGTTCTAGTAACTCCTTCAAGACCTGTTGTTATTCCTAGTCCTAGTCCTAGTCCAGCATTGATATCTCCGATTGAATTGCCTTCTAGTTCAGAAAATGCTGAGAAGAATGAGGAAACTCCGAAACCCAAGTTGAAGCCATTGCACTGGGATAAAGTTAGAGCAAGCTCTGATCGTGAGATGGTTTGGGATCAGATAAAATCAAGCTCCTTCAAGTATGATCACGAGTTTAATCTTGATCAGTAGTTTTGTTTTTGCTATTTTTGTTTCTATTTTTCAATTGTTTGGAATTTGGGTTTTTGGTTGCAGATTGAATGAGGAGATGATTGAATCATTGTTTATTGTAAATACATCAAACTCGAATCCTAAGGAACCAACTCGACGCCCCATTCTTCCCTCACCAATGCAGGAGAATCGGGTGCTTGATCCGAAGAAGGCGCAAAACATTGCAATTTCACTAAGGGCACTGAATGTAACCATTGAAGAAGTTTGTGAAGCTCTTTTAGAAGGTAACTTCTCTTTCTCTGTTTTTAATTCTATCTTGCCGCATTTCTCTCTTTTTTCTGCAAATACTTCATTACTATGTACACTGTACATACCAATATATCTATAGATGCAAAATCGTTCACATAACCAATCACAGAACATCATTAAAGAGGTTGCTCCACTTACATTGCTCTGCCTGTATTTTCTGTGATTGGTTATATGGCCGTATAATTATTGTGTAAATGGAGCAACCTCTTTGGTGGCAGACGTCACCATCTAATGTATAACTACCATCATTTTTCATGATTGATTCTGTCTCCGTAGAATTGTTGTGTATGAACCTCTCTCATGGACTCGTTATACCTGTTAATAGCAATTTTATGTATATTTAACTGTTTGTAATTAACATGTTTTACTAAGTGGAATATTTTTGCACTTGTATATAGGCAATGCGGAAGCTCTTGGAACTGATCTTCTTGAAAGTTTATTGAAGATGGCCCCAACCAAGGATGAGGAATATAGGCTGAGAGACTACAAAGATGATTCACCATTGAAACTTGGACCTGCCGAGAGATTTCTCAAGGCAGTGCTTGATATTCCTTATGCATTTAGAAGAGTGGACGCGATGCTCTACATATCTAATTTTGAGTCCGAGGTCGAATACCTCAAAAAGTCATTTGATACTCTGGAGGTAAATCAATCACTTAGACACTAGTTTTTTAGCTGTTGTTACTCTATCTACATTTACTTAGGATGCTTAGGAATTGTTGAAAGTTGACATTTGGCAGAAAATATACTTTGCCCATTCATCTTTCATCCACAACTTTTCGTCCTTGATTTTTTGAATCAATTACTTCAACATTAGTTTTTAGCCACCATTACTGTTTTTTACATATATCTTGGGTGCTTAAAGTTCTGTCCTTGCTAGCTAAATCATCCGCTCCTCAAAATTTTCTTGCCATGCATTTTTTGTTCACAATTTTTTTTTGTTTGTTTGTTGATACTATCATATCTTGAGTTTCCTGGTTCACAAAGTGAATGTTTCGGCAACCAAGTAGGTCCATTGGTGGTGTCATTATCAAGTGGATATTGATATGAAGATAATATTTACACCTTGTTGGGAATTAACGTATCTCTAGATCTCCTTGTGTGTTCTCTACAAGTCTGCCTAATGCGTGTGTGTTCTGTCTCTTGCGGAAAGCTTATGTTTCGTTGCTTGGTGAAGCAAAGTTGTTGAGTTGTTTCCCTCTGTAGAATTTTTAGTCCAAGTTTCTATTCAATTAAAAGTTTTTAATTAATTTTACAGGTCGCCTGTGAAGAACTGAGGAACAGCAGGATGTTTTTGAAGCTTCTAGAAGCTGTGTTGAAGACTGGGAACCGCATGAATGTCGGAACAAACCGTGGCGATGCCCATGCCTTCAAGCTTGACACTCTCCTCAAGCTTGTTGACGTCAAGGCTGCTGATGGAAAAACCACACTCTTACATTTCGTTGTACAGGAAATAATAAGAAGCGAAGGAGCTCGTCTTTCTGGTGGCAACGAATGCCCACCAAAGCCCATCAATGACGATGCCAAGTGTAGGAAGCTCGGCCTACAAGTTGTTTCTGGTCTCAGTTCGGAGCTCACAAGTGTCAAAAAATCCGCTGCCATGGACTCAGACGTGCTTAGCAACGATGTAAGGAAGCTTTTTAAAGGAATTGGGAACATTGCAGAGGTTGTAAGATTAATTCAAGCCACGGGGTCAGAGGAAAAATTTGCAGAGTCAATGAACCGGTTCACGAAAATGGCGGAGGAAGAGATTATAAGGATTCAAGCCCAAGAGAGCGTTGCGCTTTCACTAGTGAAGGAGATAACTGAGTACTTCCATGGAAACTCGGCCAAGGAAGAAGCTCACCCGTTTAGAATTTTCATGGTGGTGAGGGATTTCTTGACAATTCTTGATCGGGTTTGCAAGGAAGTTGGGATGATCAATGAGCGAACTATCGTCAGTTCTGCCCACAAATTCCCGGTTCCAGTGAATCCAATGTTGCAGTCAGTTACGAGTGGATTCCCAGGAAGGCAGCCGTGTAGTTCCTCTGATGATGAAAGCTCTTCTTCTTAGTGCTTGTTTCTCATATCAAGTGACATTTTTGTTGCTTTGAAGCCAAATTGACTGTAATCATCCATGGTTTGGCTGGGTAAGAGGATTGGCAGCTTTTAGATCTGTAATTTTTGTTTTTTGTTTTTTTGTTTCTGTTTTTATATAGATCCATGTAAAAGATTTTGGAAATTGTTTAATAATCTTATAGATATATATATATACAAAGGTTTAGTTGGGAAGAATAAGCGAGTCAGGCCAGGGTTAGATGGTGTGTTTGGTTTCACCTGTAAAAAAGCATATCGGATTAATGCATACATATATAGATTCTTGGTATATGGTGAGAGTTTGTGATGCTCTTCCTGTTCTTTAATTTCCTTTTTGTTTTCATATGCTTTCCCACTTTTAAATATCTGGCAAAGATGCTACTATCAGATTTATCATGAAACACGTTCAATTCTGTTAATCAGTGTTAATGTTCTACACTAGCACTGAAAATAACAAAGCACATACGGATGCAGAGTAAGGTATCTTTCAGAGTTGATCCAATTTGGCACTGGATTTTCTATTTTTGAAAGGATAAATTTCATTTTACCCTTTGCAGTTGGTTCACGTGCTCATAGCACCTCTCATTTACAAATAAATTCCTTGTGGTTTTTTAACTAAATTATAGTTTCAAATCCATTAACAGCTCAAGTAAAAAGACTAAATTGTCCTTGTACGTAAGTAACTTTATTGTACAAACTGTATGGACATTTGCACTATTTTTTGGAGATGCAAAATTCACTTTTAACTCCTGTGTTTATTCCATGTGTGGTTTATCTCTTCATATTTAGAAATGAGCATATGACTTTCTTATTATTGACACATGTTTCACACTAGTTATTAATTTTGATTGACACGTGTTTCACACTGGTTATTAATTTGGATGGAATGTTTGACGGTGTATACTTTAGTCAACAAATCATAGGAGAGTTATCTAGTTATTAGATGACTGGGCAGTAAACTGCATATATGGAGTAAGTCATAAGGGAAGACTAAGTGAAATTTGGCCTTCTTAAAATCCTATGTATTACTAGTTGTATGATCGTGCATTGAAATATTTGTGTTTCAAGATTATCATTACATTGTTTAGTTAAGTGTATATTGTAAACACGAAAACAGATTTTGGAGACAAAAACCCTTGGCCAACCACTTGATATCGCAATACGGGTTACAACAACCAAGGGCCTGCTTGCAGGGCTGGCCATGGACATAGGCTCATCAGGCCATGGCTTAGAACCCCTCAAAATAGACCCAAAAAAGGGCATCTTTCTATTATAGTTTAGTGTAATATATTAGGTATGTTTTAAGTCCAAAAAAAAAATAAAAATAAAAGAAAGACCAAACTAACTTAAAATAAATTGATCAATTAAAAAATTGAAAGGCCCATTCAAAATTAAAAATGCCCATTCTCTCTCCTAATCTAATTCCTAACCCTAACTCTTAATTTTCTCAAAAATTTGAGAGAAGTGACTCAACAAAGTACTAACAAATTTCTAAAAAATTTAGAGCAAGTATGATTCATTTATTTGCTTCTGAAAATACAAGAAGAGCGAGGATCAAGTGATACTTATTAGTTGTTGTAATGTAATGCTAAATATTTTTTGTGATTTTGACACAAATCTTTTGTCCTTGACCTTCAAAAAAAAAATTCGTTGAATGAAAAAAAAATATATATATATATATATATAAAGTGTCCCAAATGATTTAGTGATATTTATTAATTGATTATTGGCTTTGAGCTCCGGAAATCTCAGGGCCGGGCCTGCCTGCTTGGTGAGATTCTTGTAAGCTGAAAGCTAATAAGTAGAAGTTAAAAATATTATTCCCTTAACCTTTCAATTATTAAATTTTTATCTATTTAAATTATTTTTGCGTCATATGCTTTGCAAACAGGCACAATCTTAGTGAAAATGTGTGAGGTTTATGGTGGTTGATGGTGAATAAAGCTCTCTTTCCACCTAAAAATATGCTCTTGGTAAGCTTTTCTTTGTGTTTTTACCCTTAAATTGTCATGAAAGGGTGAAACATTCATTATATCATTTTAAGGTACATGATTGTATCAGTAACATGGATGGCAAATTATCAAACTACCAAATCAGTAATCACAAGAATATGTGAAAGGCTATTACACTGCTACAAAAATCATAGATTTTTTAGGGGCCATGATAATAATAATAATAATAATAATAATAATTGCCTTTTACTTTTATTGACCATCTGGTTTTGAAATGACAGAAGCACAAGGGGCATAATATGATGGAAGGAAGGTGAGAGAGAATACTCTCACTCTAACATAGAAAAGGCATAAGATTCTTCCCATAAAGAAAGTGAAAATGATAAAAGAACAAAGTAAAAAAACACTTTCACTAGAAGAAGGGTTTAGACTGGAGTTAGAATAATATTTGACATTAATCACATGCTTATACATAGCTTTTGCCCCACAAACATTTATCCTTGGTTTGGAACTTAGATTAGTCGAGAGAATTTAAAAAAGGGAAGAAGTTAAAAAAATTTAAGATCCAAATACACCATTAATCTTGCACAATATTATCTGTTTCAGTTCCAAAAGTGGCTAGCTAGCTCAATTAGAAAAGTTGCATGATGATCATTTTCGGTATCGAATTCTGCCTTTTTTCCAGGTAGCAACTGTCATGGGTAAGGAGAGGGCTATCTTTGTTGTGATCATAACAAGACGACAAAAAAGGAAAAGGAAAAGAAAAAGAAAATTTGCTGTGCTTCAATTCCTCGAAAAATGTAGAAAATAGACCCATGAGTTTATGGCAACACCAGAACAAACTTCTTGTAATCAGAAGCACAATGCAGGGCCATTTAACAGGTTGACACTAATTGTGACCGGAGAAGAGGGTCCAGAAAATGATCGATGGAGTGGTGGGGGAGACAAACTACTCATCAATTCAGTTTCAACAGTGTCAAACCAATGAAACCACCATCATAAATTTGGAACTGCTTCTGAAAACATGATCTAATAGGCAAAATTAAGAGGAGAATACAGTTTAATAGATCTCTGAAACTTTTTAACTCCACAATATAAGAACAGTAATCCACTTGTACAATTGATCTAGTCAAAAGGAACAACAATATTTACCGACTACATTGTTTTGTGACCATCAAATACCTTTAAACCCAATAGAAGGGATATGATGCTCTATTTGTTGATATTTTTGGCTAACTGCAACAACTCAGCATCCATGCGCTCCAGAACCCTTCGTGCTTCCTCCTCTGTAGCTGGAACCACCTTCCGAATCCTAAATTCATTCTTCATGGCATTTACCTCTGGGTGGACCGTGAATGAGAAGTAGAATGTATTTGACACCTACTCCAAGCGTGCACCAACAAAGATAGAGGTTATGCAATGGAAATTTTCAACTTATGACATTTAACATTTTTTGGGTATTATAAGTTCCTAAAATAGTATGACCTCCCAAAGTAAAGATGGAACACTATTAGTGGAACATACCTCACTAGACCGGAGCTTAGGCCTTGTAACATGGGCGACGACCTCAACATTAATCAGAGGCTGATCAGTGGTCTCAAGTTCAGTGTACAAGACACATGATGTTAAGCGCAAGAGGTCTCCAACATCCACCTGTCCAACCAAGAAATATGGAATTTTATTCCTATAAATGCTTTAAATGTAGAGAGTACCCTATATATCTTATGACAGTTATGGCTATTTTAACAAAGTGATTCGCAATTTGACAACAATGGGTATGACCAGGATGCAATGAAAAATTAATTAAAATTTTTAGTATTGCATTATACATGAGTTCAAAGAATAATGACAAACCATTATTTAGGAATTAAATATTAGTTTAAGAGTCAATAATCAAGTTATTTTTTTTCGATGGATACGTTAATTTGATGAAATCTAAAAAAGTAGAGTATTACTTTAATCTTGCTAGTTTCTTCTAAAAATCTGTTATTTATTTATTTATTTATTCTAACAATTATAGTTTAATACTATACAAAACTATTACAATATTAATTTCATAATAGTTTGGATACACGATCTACAATGTTTGAAAAGTATCCAATACTTTTCAAAATTAACATCAAGTATTCATATGCATATCCGCAACTATTTGAAGAGTAGGTATTTGATATGGGTACAATAGAAAACTATCTAAAAAAATTTAGATAGAATAACATATTGAATACCGAGATACAACTCCCTTTTAGAAGTATCCGTGCTTCATAAGTGGTGACACTACTTTTCCCGTTTAAAGGTTTAGAAAGTTTTAGGACTTCCATTTGAAAGAACTACATCCAAAAAAAGAAAGATATGAGGTTTATACTTACAGGTCTCAAGAAATCAACATGATCAACTTCTAGAAAGCAAGGCATCATGCCAGCGAAAACATAAGCTGTTGAGAAAGCCAATTCAAATGCCCGGTGCATCAAAAACCCTCCAAAGATCCGACCATGGATGTTTCTTTGCTGTGGATGGCAGATCAAAGAGTTCTCAAGGCGTGTATCCCTAAGAAGGATGGTGTTTCTATCTGCCAAGGCCGGCATGTCACAGAAAATGCGTCCCTCAGCCAATAAAGATTTAAGCCTATCTACTTCCCCATTCTCAATCTCCTTCCTGTCATCACCTCTCTTCTTCTTTTTCAGTTTCCTTGCATCTGCTTCTTCATACAGCAACTTTTCTTGTTCAGTTTCTGGAGAGAGTCGGTTCACTGGAGCGGCTTTCCCTGTCTTAGAGTCACGGGCAACAAATATAAAGTTGGCTGTAAGAGCTATGGATTCCAAAGCATCAGAGCTCTCTTCTGCAAAACAAATTTCCTATATGAAGGCCTCAAGGTAATGAATTATAGCAGTTCCGAATTTAACTTAATGGCAATAGCCCTACAATTGAAGAAATTTTTTGAGAGAAATGATCTACATACTGTTATGATTAACTTTTGATGATTCATGCAACATAGTTCCTAAAGAGATAATGTTAGCATGGAATTATGATAAAAAAAATGTGAACAAGAAAAAGACAATATGATACAATTGACGAGACACAGAGTTTCTAACCAAGATTGACTCAAATATGAAGTCAATGTGGGCAGTTGGTGAGTGGGATTGTTGTGGAGCCCTCTTGGAAGTTATGATAGGCAAGCAAGCACGAGACCAACAGAGGGAGAAGGGGAGAGAGCTGAGGCAGCCTGAGAGAGAGAGAGAGAGAGAGAGAGAGTAGAACTTCTAAACTTGCCGGAGAAGGTAGTTGGTTACTGTTACATTGCATGCATGGAGGTAAAGACCTTATTATAGTCAAAATTTCATTTAAAGGTGTTGTCTCAGTTAACGTACAAACGTAAATATTAACATTTTTTTTTGGAAACATACATAAGTGAAACGACAAAAAATTTAGAAACATACAGAAATGTTTGGAAAAGGAAACTAAAGCCTCTATAACTAATTGAATATGTCTGAATTTTTCTTGTTGTGGAGATCTCTCTCTAAGACCAGTTAGGGTGCAATTCCCTCAAGGGAGAGACACCTTCATGAACCCTCAACCCTAGCCACCAAGCCATAAGACCGTGGTGATCCTATGCTTAGTCACCGAGTTTGCTGGTAAGGGAAACTTCCCAGCTCGTAAGTCACAGTTTGCCAAATTTTGACTAAATTCACGATAAATTTGCCGATTCCTTTTACTCAATAAGGGAATTAGGATCAGCAAGCATGATACTAAATAATCATGTTTTTTACACTTGTTCTAGTATACACATGTTCCCACCAATCAATTCTAAAGCCACTTTGAAATTGAAGTACATGCTAATCTAATCATTTCTCTTAGAAACCACAAATGCTAACTTTGGCTCCTTCAAATTTAAATACAAATTTGAAGCCATGCAACTTGAACAGCCAACCAGGTGAACAATTTGCAAGAACCAACCCACTGAACCAACTCAGAGGCATGCTCATGATCAAGTATTTTTTTCGTTTAATAGGTAGAGTCACATGTGATCTTACATGACAGTGTATTTATAATTCATATACAATAGTAGTATTATTCATATATGGACATATATATACTTTTTATATCTTTTTATAAATATATATATATATATTTATATATTTTTATAAATATATGTTAGTGTTTATATACATATATATACATTTAATAGGTCCTCTCACGACACTCTACCCCACACATTTTCATATTGGACACTATACCCTACCTACATCTGTGTCTCCATGACCACAACACAACCCCTAGGGGGTTCCAAGACCCTCTCCTGACTTAGGCAACCATGATAGCATCGGGTGCCTTTAAGAACAATTATAGATCATAGGGGATGTTTGCTCAGTTAGAGAATTGCTTAGCCAAGGCGATGGAAGACTGAGCACAAGTGTCATGTGGAGATGGTTGCGCTTGGTAAGAGAGTGAATGCGTCTAATGCTTCCTGGAGAGGGACAAGCATGGGACGGACATGCTCGGGTGGAGAGCCGGTTGACCAGGCTCAGCAAAGGGGTGCTTCGAGAATGCCTAGTCAAGTGGGCTAAGAGGTACCTGTGGAGTGTCCGTTAATGGCCAACCCAGTAAACTAGTCTCGGCTGGTATCGCTCGACACTGCAGGGGAGTATGTGGAGATGCATGATTGGTCCACAAGTCACCTAACGAGGCTGGCATGTGGATCCAAGCATGTTATAGATGATAACATGGTGAATATGTGGCATGCCACGTAGGAGAGCAAATACATGTAGCCAAAGTTATGAGAACTATATTTTCACAAAGGTAATGAATTATTAACCCTCAACAAACAGCTTCAATGACCGTAACTCTTGAATGTCAGGACTCTAATTGACAAAAATGAAGATGGCTATATGAAAGACCTAATTTGTAGATATCATTTATCATGTGTGAAATAGCACCAACAGTTGTCCTGCAACTTGAGATAAAAACCAAGATGGGTTCATATTCAGGATTGACAATCCTTGTTAAGATTTGGTAAAATGTACCCAATAGAATTAGAACTTACATGTTAGAGGAGACTTTCATTTAGGGTCTTGATATTGAGTGAATCTATTCAAATCAAAATAAAAGATGTTCTAGAAGAACAATTTGAGGAGCATGCATAATGGAGCGAAAAAAAAAGGAAACTAAGAAACATGGCCATAGTATGGAATAAAAAAAGGGATGGTAATTGAGAAGGCCTAGAAATTTCTGAAGTTGATGAAGGTGTGAAGTGGATGGATTTAATAATTGTGATATAAGCTTTAACAGGTTCTGTGGGAAAGCAAACATATTAATCAACAGTTCAACACCAAACTAGATATGTGGCCTGAGATATTGAATTAAGAAAATAGTTTGGTTTCATGGAGAACTAAATCGTATTGTTTCAACAATTCAGGAAAATAGCTCTCTGGGGATCTTTTGATACTAAAAATGGATATGCAGATTGGATACTCCAACATATCCGCCAGGGAGTATTGCCCTTTAGCATCTACAGCATATCTGCAGGGAACCCCACTGCACATACATAGGGGCTGAAGCTTGGGCCCCCGGCATGCTCCAAGCACTAAAGTGTATGTTTAACCCCAACAAGGAGCTATGGAGACTCGAACGCAAGCCTTGAGCGAGGGATTCGAAGTTCTATGGGGATCTTTGATATGGTGAGTTCTTAAAGATTTTAGATTCTGCTATTCTACCGTAACCATGTCTTTATAGATGTGTATAAGCAACATTAAGATGGCAAGGACAGCAAGCAAAATAGCATTTCCCAAGACAGTTGGTTCTAGGTAAAATAATGAACCAATTCTTTCTTTTTAAGAAACCACACTCAATAGATGTGGAGTGGATGCAATTTTGTACAATGTAAAACTTCAAAAAGCTCCTAAATTTCCCAAGACACAGTTTCTAGTTAAAATACCATTTGTGGGCTGAGTGACTTCCAGTTGAATCTCAATTGAAGACCGCCCAACCCATATAACCGCACCAACCATTTTCAGATCAACATCGACACTGATTGGCTTCTTCAGCACCATCTTGTCAACAGAAGCAGTGACCAGCAAGAGTGGCCTTGTCATGCTATCATCATCAGAACAGTGCTACTCCACAAAAGAACAGATATATTACTAAAGGAAAGGCAGAATGTTGGCAACAATAAGTGTTATTTACTGTAGAAAATATTTTTTAACAGCATAGGATAGCACCTTAAACAAGGATTCTAAGTTAATGCAAAATGACCAGAAGAATCTCCTTGCACCTGCAGTATTTAATTGAATTCATATAGACAATGTCTCAACTTTACCCGACAAAATGGATGGAGTAAATCAATTCATAAAGTTAGTTTCTCCAAAAATACGAAACCAGCATTCATCTACAACTGCTGTTATGGTCAGGTAAAATTGTTTCTCTCAGGTCATTGCAAAATAGCCTTGCAGCAAGACACCACACAATGAACAGGCAACCTGTGTTACATTGACTCTTCTACTTCCCCTAGCTAAGTAGGACATACATGGACACATGACACAACACAACATGGAAGCACTGACATGTCAATTTTTTAAAAAAATGCAGGACATGACAAGCATTTTATATTTTTACAAATTTATTATATGCCATATAATGAATAATTTATTCAAAGATAATAAAAAAATATGTAACAAAACACTAATTACATTAAAATTTTCTATATTTCATAATTTAAACATCAAGATATCACGTAACAATTACATTCTAAAGAATGCAAACAATTATAGAACATTATAATACATGTGATATATTCATCTTTTAAGGGGTTGTTTGGGGTGTCCCAAATAAGTGCATTTTTTGACTTTTTGGACTAAAAAGTAGAGGAAAAAAAGATGGTTGTTTGGGATAACTTTTTGTCTTTTTACGAAAAAATGTTTATTAAAATATTATATAAAATAGCAAAATTACGTTTTTACCCCTACGTTCTAGACTCATCAGTGATAGTGCTACAGAAGGATCGTACGGAATGGTTGAAATGGTGAGAAGAATCTAAACCATATGCATATATAGCATGAGGCTTCACGGGTACTGTTGGGCCTATGGGGGGTCACCACAGGTCCCATTTCGATAATCCAAACCGTTTAATGTGTAGAACTCGTTGATTACTATATGCCTGTAAAAAATCACTTTGATCGGATAACGATAGTTATGTGATCAAAACAGTTTTGTATGAGAAAAATGGACGGTGAAAAATAAATAGTTGGAAAAAATCTGATTTGATCACATAGCTATCCATATCTGATTTGATTATATTTTTAATTTGTGAATAGTAATAACTTTTTTGCTTTTTGAGTAGCTTTTTTAGTAGCTTTTTTTCAACATGCCAAACTAGCCCTAAAAGTTTTGAAACGTATTTTGAGTGCATAAGTTGTGTTATGAAAAATGCAAACATTGCCATTATCAAGGGATTTATCACATAGGACGTGTTTAGAAGTTCAAGAAGTGTTGTGGAAATGTTCACGAAATGTTAGTATAGTGTTGAAATGTCGAAATGTTCATGAAATGTTAGTAGAGTGTTCAAGAACTTGATTTTTTAATTAAGACGTGTTGAAGAAGTGTCAAATAAGCTTTTAGGAGTGTCTGAAGAGTGTAGGTCAAGTTTCAAAAACTGGTTGCGGTCACCGTAACGGTTGCGGTGACGTAGTTGTGGATGCGGGGTGTAAAGGCCGTAATGTAACGGTTGCATTACCAGAACCGTGAATTTTTTATTTTTCACACAACTTGAATAAAAAAAAACTACTGATACACATTTTATTTTTTCAGAATCATATTTATTGGGGTTTAAAATAGATTTTGATCACTTTTTTTTAGTTTTTAAGTATGATCCAATATATTTCATATTTTTAAATCACTAAAGGAGCTTTCTACATTTTATTTCAATAGTTAATGACTTTATATGCCATAAATCCATATTGTACCTCTTATTTTTATTTATTTGTGTAAGAATAATTAATTTTAAATGTCTACAAATTTATTTTTTACCAATACTTGAATTGACTATTAAATAAAAAAATATTTACAATTATTAAAGGAAATGATTATAAAAAAAAAATAAAAATTGTGTCAAACAAAAATTATTTTTGAGCTACTAAATATTGCAGAATGTGTATAATATATATTTTATATGTGCAGAATGTGTATAATGTATACTTTGTAAGCTTTTTTTTTTGAAAGAAAATTGTTCTGAATATTATAAATGTGTGTGACAGTGTGTACCAAGCCATTACGGTATCGCTGCGGCTGTTACGTAATACCGAAATGGCCGTTACACGTATGAATTTCCGTCACACCACAAAAGCGAGTGTAACGGGTAGCATTTACCACCACAACTGTTACGTAACACCGCTTTTTGAAACCTTGGTGTAAGTGTTAGACACAACACGCTTCCTCTATAGAGGTGTTCGTGCTTCTTAGTCCCCTAGTGTACGTGTGTCCAACAGATATGCCAAGGGTAATGGTATGAGATATGTGTCCGACAACCGTACCTAATTCCGACACTTAGATCCTCTACTTTATACAATGTTTGAAGAAAAAGATGCTTATATTCGCTAGTAAAAAAACATTTATAGCTTCTCACACAAATGGGAAATATAAATACTATATTTTTCTTAAATCCCATTTAAATTGAAATACATTTCTAACAATTTACAATATATTAATCTAAAAAATATTATACAATATGCAAAATCTAATAAGTATCTGCACTTGATACTTCTACCTGAGTCCATGTAACATAGCGGGCATCAACAATTTCTCTTGATCATTCGCTCCAACGTAATGTTCCTTTATGACCTAAGTCTTGCTCCTTGCATAGTTTATTTCAATCAACATATCAAAAGGAGGCATGCTTAGGCTGTTAACTAAATTTTGGCCTTGATTTCAGCCTTTTATTCTTTCCTTATTTACCTTATTTATTCTAGAGATTTGGTTGCTGTAATCTCTGTAAATTAGGAGCTGATTATAGGGATTTGTCTTGACCTTCCTAATAGCTTTTTATTTGTTTCCTATAAACACATGTAAACAAATGTAAATGTTGCTTCAAGCTAATATACATGAAGTTTCTTTTCATGGTATCAGAATATTTGATTGTGTTTTTTAAGCTCTTACCTCCTAGTATGGCTTCATCTTCTCAATTTTTATCTTCAATGTCAACTTCTACCCTCGTCTCGTTCTTTTGAGCAATATCATCAATTATGTCTCCATCATATTAGATGAGACTAATTATCTGCTATGGTGAAGTCAGTTTGTTCCCATTCTTGAAGCCAATGATCTCTATGGCTATGTTGATGGATTGATCATGAAGCCAGCACAAACCATCAAGTCCGCAGAAGGGAAAGATATTCATAATCCAGACTACATCACATGGAACAAGAGTTACCAATTTGTCTTGAGCTGCATCAATGCAACTCTCATACAAGGCATTCTCACGCAGGTTCTTGGACACTCCATTGCACATGAATTTAGGAAAGCTTTCACTCAATGGTTTTGAAGCAAAATCAAGCCCGCTCTGACCTTTTTAAAGGTGACATTCAATTGATTAAAAAAGGTGCATCATCAATGTTAAGAGTACCTCAATCGGCTCAAACATCTTGCCGATTCATTGGCTGCACTTCAGCACCCAATTCCTGATAAAGAGCTTGTTGGACATGAAAATCAGGAACACCAACCCACTTTTGCCAAACTTTGATCTCGACTTTTCAATCATGAACAACGTCTAAAATGCTCTCCTCAGCATGCTCCATCCATGGGAGATACAACTTTCATGTCAACCAATGGATCTAACACACGACAACATACATCATATGCACAACCTACAATACAAGTCATAGGAACGGGTTCCATAATTCTGGTTTTCCCTCTCAACAAAATAGATTCAACAAGTGTCAACAAGTACACAATGTATTTCCATTGTGTACTTGTTGAGGAGTGTTTTGCGTGAGTCTCAGGATTAGTCGAGGTGTGCCTAAACTAGCCTAGGTCATCAAAAAAAAAAAAAAAAAAAAAAAAAGGTACACAATGTATTTCCATAGTCTCCATCTTAGAACTGTGGTTGTGGCTAGAATTCTAAAGGCAAACCATCTAAGAGGCACAGACAGTGACACAGGGACACGTTGACATGCTAATTTTCAAAAAATGCAGACACAATACGTGGAGGACACGCATGAAATATATAATTTTGTATATTTATTATATGTGACATGTATAAATATATCATTCAAAGATAATTATAAATAAATAAAAAATGTAATATAACACTTATTTCATAAATTTACATTGTTTTATTTATTTATTTATTTATTTTTATTATTATTGTATCCTAAGTTATTTAAATTCAAACTTATAATTAGTTTCATGTATGTCTAATCTGTGGACACGTGTGTTTATACAATGGACACGAGTGTCCGGATCTAAAAAACTGTCTAAAATATAGGACATGTTTTGACGAGTGTCAGACATGTGTCAGGAAGTGTCTAATGAGTGTCGCTGTCCGACACAAACACAGCATAGATACGCCACCTTTTTAGAAGTGTTTGTGCTTCTTAGCAAACCATACAAGGGAAAATGTCAGATATGTCGTCGACAAGGACATTGGCTGCCAAACGTCCATTTCCTTTCACACAAAACTATAATCCAAATCAAAGGCAGCAATCCTTTGCAGCCATGAACATTTCTAAAACTCAAGCACAAAATTCTAATCCATGATGGTATCCAGACACTGGTGCAACCAGTCATATGACAATAGATATTCCGCTTATTCAACAACCCCAACAATATTTGGGTTCTGATTCTGTTACTATTGGCAATGGAGCTGGTCTTTGCATTTCTCACACAAGCAATATTTATTTTCACAAATTTGGTTCTCAATTCAAACTTGAAGATGTGATTTGTTTTCTTGCCATAAAGAAAATCTATTATCATAGTTTACTATTGGTGATAATAGCTCCTTTCAAAAAAAATAAAAATTCATGGGATTATTGTGTCAAGGATTTTGCTATAGAAAATTTCTCCTAATGAGAACCATTAAAGACAATTTGTATTCGCTTCATCTTTCTAAAGCACAATTAAGACATTTATGGTGCTTTGAAAAAAACTTGGCTAAATTACACCACTGGTCCCTCAAGTTTGAGCGGAATTTCACTTTGATCCTCGTAATTTCAATTTGAATAATTTAGTCCTTACACTTTCAATTTTGTTGCAATGTGGTCCCTTTGCCATGCGTTGTTAACATTTTGAACCAAAAAAAAAAAAAAAAAACACGTGCAAAACTAAAAGGATCAAAGTGGAATTCAAGATAAACTATACGAGCCACTAGTGTAATGAATATATTGCACTGGTGGTCCTTGTTTGTTTTGAATTTTACTTTGGTCCCTCTAGTTTTACACACGGTCTTTTTCATTCCAAATTCTAACAGTAAGTGACAGAGGAATCACATTGCAAAAAGATTGAAAGTGCAGGGACCAAATTGTTCAAATTGAAACTACATGGACCAAACTTAAACTACAAGGCCTAATAGTGTAATTTACCAAAAAAAACTTCAGTTGTGGTTCACATCAAATGGGGAAAAGTAAAAAATTTCCACATACTTCATCTACTAGAAGTTCTCCTCATCCCTTTTTTTTAGGTCCATAGTGATATTTGTGGTGACACAACAAACCAAACCAAACCAAGCTTTAAGTCCCATCAAATGGGGTCGCCTACATGAATTCTTCTTCTCCACTTGATTCTATCCAAAGCTATTTCGTTAGTCAAATGAAGGAGGTTCATATCTCTATTTACTACGCTAGCCCGCGTCAATCTAGGTCTCCCCCTTCCCCTAACACTTCCCTCTACCATCACTGTATCACATCTCTTCACTACTGTCTATGTTGGTCTCCGTTATATATAACCAAACTATTTATTTCGGATATAGTTCCATCTATTTTGGGTTATCATAATTGCATTGCTTTCATAGATGGATTTTAGTTGTTTTGTAGGATTTATCTTGTGAAAGTCAAAAGTGATAGCATTGCACGCTTTACTCACTTCAAAAAGATGATGGAAACTATGTAGTCTACAAAGATCAAGTATTTTCAGAGTGATGGAGCCTTAGAATAAACAAAAGGTGATTTTAAATTTGTCTTGGTTGAATGTGGTATTACTCCTCAGATCTCATGTTCTCACACTGAACAACAAAATGGTATTGTGGAATAAAAGCATTGTCATAATATTGAATTGGGACTTTCCTTGATGTTTCATCTTCTATACTTGAACAATACTGGTTGGGAGCCATTTATGCTGCTGCATGTCTTATTAATTGGTTATCCACACCGGTATTTAGGTGTAGTAGTGCTAAAATAGCACAGGAGAACATAAAACACTCACTCCAATGGTGTAGTGTATACTGTGCTAAAATAACACAGTGCTATTTTATATACCCCTTTGTCCAGTTGATTTTATAATAAAAATTACATCTATACCATTATAAATGAACCCAACAACAAAGAAATTGAAATCCTCACCTATCCTCACTAATTTATTAATAACAATTAAAATTCTCAATAAAATTTATTAATTCTCACCAAAATTCTCATTAACTTATTAATTTGTAACTTCGACTTAAATTAATAGTTAGTGATGGAGGTTGATGGGTAATGGAAAAAAAAAAAAAAAAAAAGCACCAAGAAAAAAAAAAAAAAAATCAAAAAGACTATTAGAGCACATGTGACATTTTAGCACAATAAATACTCCACAGCAATAAAGTAGCTTGTAGCAAATCTGTTTACAAATGTACTTTTAATGTGCTCCAATAGCGTTAAAAAAAAACTACACCAATGGAGCTGCTCTAAGCCTCCCTATGGTGTTTGCTTAAACAGCAACCCTGATTACACCATTCTTTGCAATTTTGGATGTGCTTGTTATCCATATTTGGGACCATACAAACAAGACAAGCTAAGTCCCAAATTAATTCAATGTGTATTCTTGGGATATGGTACACTAAATCAATACATGGGCTGCCAATGCCATTGTCTGGATCCCAAGACTGGCTGCATTTACATTCTAGGCATATTGGTTTTGATGAGTCCACCTTTCTGTTTGCAACCATGGCATCTGATTCACCCACCTTGAACACTCATCGACAGTGGGCTCATCTACCCATCCCACTTACACCATCAGGTCATAATTTCCATCTCCCTATTTCTCCAATGACTTCTCCACAATCATCTTCCTCATCACCATCTCCATCCCTATCTCATTCTGACACTTAACTCTTCTATTGATGAACCTATGCTCAATCCCCATTAACCTCTCCCACCTCATCACAAACCCCTTCCTCCTCATCAACTAAACTCTTCTATTAAACCTATGCCCAATCCTCCCATTAACCTCTCCGACCTCATCACACACCCCTTCCTCCTCACCAACTAAGACTGAAATTTCTGAACCACCGGCTGCTATCCCTACAAATCCTATGGTGACACACCTCAAGGCTGGTATTGTGAAACCAAAATACAACTCTTACTTGTCTGCAAAGTGTCCTATTCCCCAACTCTTCATTGCCTTCTTACCTTCTCGTGACGAACTGAACCATCTACCTATCATCATCCCTTTGTAAATCCCAAATGTTGATCTTTAATGTAAGATGAGTATGAGTTAATGCCCTTGTTTCCAACGGAACATGTTTTCTTGTCCCTCATTATTTCTCTATGAATGTAGTCGGTCCCAAATGGGTTTATAAGATTCTTAATAAAAAATAAATAAAAAAACTGATGGTTCCATTGAAAGATATAAATCTCCTCTTGTTGCCAAGGGCTATACTCAACTAGATAGTGTGGAGACAGTGTCGACTTTTCAAAAATGCTCAGTCTAGTAGTGAAGTTTACCATTCATCACTGGCCTATTCGTCAACTTGATGCCAAAAATGTTTCCTTCATTAAGTACTTTCATAGAAGGTTTATATAGAGCAACCCCTGGGCTTCCACTACTCTTCTTGTCCTAGACATGTTTGTCGCCTTCATAAGGCCATTTATGGTCTCATACAAGTCCCTCGTGCCTCGTTTCATAGGTTTAGTGGCTTCCTCTTTCACTATGGCCTATGAAGCACGGACATTTCAAAATAGGTGCCATAGCGGCATCGGACATAGGGACACATCAGGGACACAGCAAGAACACAGGGACATGGCTGGGACATGCCAAATGGAATGTCTCTTTAATTTAATTTTCTTTTTTTGATGGGGACACACCGGGGACAAGCATGTCCAAATATGGATAATCTATTAATTTGTTTAAATGTAGTGGTTCTTATATATATATATATATTTATATATTGAATTAATGTTAATTTTATTAATTTTGATTGTTTGGTAACATAAAATTAATCTACATAGCAAATACATATATAAATAAATTAAAGAAATTTGCCGTGTCCCCCGCCATGTCTGTGTCCCCATTTTTTTGAAATCACTGTGTCTATGTCCATGTCCATGCTTCATAGACAACGGCTTTATCTGCAGCAGAGTCAACTCCAGTATGTTTGTTTTTTGGTCCTCGACTAGTATCATGGTTCTTCTTCTCTGTGATGACATTATCTCAACAGGAAGTTATTTCCTTCTTTAGTCGTTGATTCATGAACTTAGTACACAATTTGCCATGGAAGACTTAGATGATCTGCACGATTTTTTGGAAATTGACACTAAGCTTACTTCTCAGGGACTCCATCTATCTCATTCGAAACACATGCTTGCTCTTGTCTCACACACAACCATGTTAGAAACCAAACCTTGCTCTACACCAGTCTGGTTGGTTCTAAGCCATCTATCCATGATGGAGACCGATTATCTGATCCTCCATTTTATAGGCAAATTGTGGGTGCACTTCAGTACCTTATCATGACTTGATCTGATATTACCTATGCCATCAATCAAGCGTAACATTTATGCATTCCCCTACTACAGTTCACTAATAGGCTGTGAAGCGCATTCTCTGGTATGTCAAAGGTACCATTCATCTCGGCATGCATCTCACACCATACTCTTCTTTTAAATTGCATGCCTTCTCTGTCGTTGATTGGACTGGTGGTCTAGATGATAGGCGTATTGCATCTTCCTTGGTCCAATCTTGAAGTGTTGGTCCTAACCTTGCAAAGGTACCATTCATCTCGGCATGCATCTCACACCATACTCTTCTTTTCAATTACATGCCTTCTCTGACGTTGATTGGACTGGTGGTCTAGATGATAGGTGTATTGCATCGTCCTCGGTCCAATCTTGGAGTGTTGGTCCTAACCTTGCAGGAAACAACTCATTGTCGCACAGTTTAGTGCTAAGCAGAATATCATGCCTTAGCTTCCACGTAAGAAGCACCAACACTCTAAGATTGTTGGTGTCCATGTCCGACAAGGTAAGGACACTTGTGTCCACGTGGCATGTCAATTTTTTTAATTGTTATTTTTTTGTAGGACAAGTTATGGACACTTCATGGACACACACATCTTGTCTTTGAACACGCTTCAGGACACCTTTGTAGAATTTTTTTCATGATTTTTGAAAGCTGATTTGGAGTCAAAAATAAAATGCATGGAAATAAAAATGAAAAAAGCAAATCAAACCAAACTTAGCCTCGTGTCCCAATCAAGTGGGGTCAACTAAAAAAAATACAACACGTATACATCAATGCCTCTCATATCTATGTATCCTAAATTTATATTCATAAACATTGTAACTAAAAATATATTAAACTGTTTTTGTTTTCCATATACCTCCCCGCGTCCATATCCTAACTTTTTCAGAATTGCAACGTCAGTGTTTGTGCTCCTTAGGCTTCTACTGTTGCTGAACTCATATGGCTTGTTTTCTTCTTTGTGGACTCCACATCTCACTTACTATGATAATGTTAGTCCTAACTACAGCACTGCCAATCCAGTTTTTCATGCTCTCACAAAACATATTGAGATAGATTATCATTTTGTTAGTGACCTTATCACCATAGGCGTCCTTAATACACAATTTGTTCATATGGGAGAACCAAACTGCAGATGTCTTAACGAAATCTGTCTTCCTCTCGATTCCTTCTGCTTCGTGACAAACTCTGCTTAGTGACCTTATCGCCATTGGCGTCCTTAATACACAATTTGTTCATATTGAGAACCAAACTGCAGATGTCTTAATGAAATCTGTCTTCCTCTCGATTCCTTCTGCTTCGTGACAAACTCATGGTGCACTCACTCCACATCAGTTTGCCCTATTAAGTGAACTTTTGCCTTGATTTCAGCCTTACATAATTTTCATATTTGCCTCATTTGTTATAGAGATTTGATTGATATAATATCCATAAATTAGGAATTAGTATAGCTTGCGTACAAAAAACTAAGTGAACGGGTAAGAAAGCTACAGTTTTAAACTATATTATAGTGGCAATGATAGACATAGGAATGGGGTAGAAATAATAGTTGCCAAGGGTCTTGTAGAAAATGTAGTGGCAATCATTAGGAAAGGTGATACGATTATGTTGGTTAAACTAGTTATTGGAGCGAATATAGTGAATGTTATTAGTTCATACCACAAGTAGGATTACATGATCAGACTAAGAGAGATTTTTTGGACCAAATGGATGAGGTATTACAGGAGATACCCTTAGGAGAAAACCTAGTTATAGGGGATGATTTCAACGGCCATATAGGAATAGATAAACTAGGTTATGAGATGGTGCATGGCGGGTATAGTTTTGGTGATAGAAATGAGGCTGGTGAGAGTATTTTAGATTTTGGGTTAGCTTCTGACCTGATGGTGGCCAATACTATGTATAAGAAGAGATAGGAACATTTGATAACTTTTAAGAGTGGATCAATTAGGAGCTAAACAAACTACTTTCTAGTAAGAAAAGTGAACCGTCTAAAATGCAGCGACTGTAAGGTGATTCCTAGAGAAAGCCTAACATCCCAACATAGGATTTTGATGCTAGATTTATACTTTAAAGGGCAATACCAAGCTAGGAAGGATAGTGAGTGTCGTAGGACGAAATGGTGGGACCTAAAAGGGGATAAACCAGAAATATTTAAGAATAGAATGAATAAAGAAGGTACTTAGGATTTGGAAAATGATACTAACACTATGTGGAACTCGATGGCCAATTGTATGAGGAGAATCTCAACGGAAGTCCTTGGAGAGTCTAAAGGAAAGGGACCCAACTCTAGGGAAACTTGGTGGTGGAGAGAGAAGGTTCAAGCAGTGTTAAAGACGAAAAAGAGTGCTTTAAAAAGTAATAGAATGATAGAACTGAGAAAAACCTTAAGAACTACAGATTGGTTAATAAGGATGTCAAAAAGGTAGTGAGAAAGACTAAGTTGAAAGCCTATGATAACTTATTTACTAGATTAGATAGTAAGGAGAGAAAGAGAAGAGGATATACAAACTTGCTAAGATAAGAGAGAGAAGAACAAGAGATTTTAATCAGGTTAAGTGTATCAAGAGTAAAAACTCTAAGGTGTTGTGAATGATGAAGAGATTAAGAAGAAGTAGAAGAACTAATTTGAAAAGTTGTTAAATGAGGAACATGAAGGTAGGTCAAAAGGGGAGGAAGTAGGTAATAATAAGGAAAATCAAGACTACAGGTTCTACCGTAGGATTAGGAACTTTAAAGTAGAGATTGCACTTAAGAAGAAGAAATCGAATAAGGCTTTAGGACCCGATAATATCCCTGTTGAGACTTGAAAATGTTTGGGTAAGAAGGGGGTTGCTTGATTGACTAAGTTATTTAGTAAGATTTTGTAGACTAAGAAAATGCCAGAGGAGTGGAGGAAGAGTATTTTAATTCCAATCTATAAGAATAAAGGAGATGTCCAAAATTGCAACAGCTATAGAGGAATCAAGCTAATGTGTCATATAATGAAAGTGTGGGAGAAAGTGATGGAACGTCGATTGCGAGATATAACAGAGGTGTCTGAAAATCAATTTGGGTTTATGCCTGGTAGGTCAACAATGGAAGCGAACTATCTTTTGAGAAAAGTAATAGAAAAGTATAGAGAAGAGAAGAGAAGAGAAAAGAAACATTCATATGGTTTTTATCAATCTTAAGAAAGCATATGATAGAGTGCCTCGAAATATAATCTTGTGGGTGTTAGAGAAGAAAAGGGTAACAAAATGTTACATTGATGTAAGTATGGATATATATGAAGATGTGGTGAACCACTATTAGATCGCCTGCTGGAGAGACAAGTGAATTTCCAATTACTGTAGGGTTACACCAAGGATCAACCTTAAGTCCGTATCTTTTTGCTTTAGTTATGGGTGAGTTGACGAGAAATATTCAGGATGATATGTCATAGTGTATGCATTTTCCAGATGATATTGTATTAGTGGATGAGACTAAAGAAGGAGTTAATACTAAGTTGGAGACTTGGAGAGAAGCACTTGAATCTAAAAGATTTAGGATAAGTAGAACTAAGACAGAGTACATAGAGTATAATTTTAATAATAGTAACAATGGAAGCAGAGAAGAAGTGAAAATTAAGAATTAAGAATTACCTAAGAGTGAATATTTTCATTATTTAAGATCGATTATCACAACGGCTGGAGAGATTAGAGTGGATGTGATCCATATAATTAAGACGGGGTAGCTTAAGTGGCATAGTGCATCTAGGGTACTGGGCGATAAATGAGTACCCACTAGACTAAAAGGGAAGTTCTATAGAATGGCTATGAGACCGGCGATGTTGTATGGGTCGGAATGTTGGGCAACTAAGAAATAACATGTAAATAATATGAGTGTTGCTGAGATAAGGATGCTAAGGTGAATATGTGACAAGACTAGAAAAAATAGAATTAGGAATGAGTATATTTGCGAATGGGTAGGAGCAGTACCGATAGAAGATAAGTTTGAGAGATAATAGATTGAGATGGTTTGATCATATACAACGGAGACCAATAAAGACAGTAGTGAAGAGATACGATACAGTGACGGTACATGGAAGTGTTGTGGAGGGGGCAGATTTAGATTGACGTGGGCTAGTGTAGTAAATAGAAATATGAACCTCCTTAATTTGACTAACGAAAGGGCTTTAAATAAAGTCGAGTGGAGAAAAATGATTCATATAGCCCGACCCTTAAAGCTTGGTTTGGTTTGGTTTATACACGTGTATAAAATGTAAATGCTTCTTCAAGCTAATATACATAAGCCATGGCACATATAAAGGTCATTAGGATCAACAAAAAAATATTTGATAAAAAACCCAGTATAAGGCACACTGTTAATTTTGTAATCACTCGCTAACATGTCACACATTACCCATCTTTCCAATGACAGTGTAAAACATAAAATTTTAATTTAGGAGAAGAACAATCCATACAATTAATAAGCCTGATGATATGTAATCTAAGGAATGAATTCATTATCAGCAAACTCACAAACACAGGCACACAACAAAAGATCTCTGCTGCAATCACAACTGCGTTCAGACAATTGAATTGCAAGCACAACCCAAAATCCCAAATGTTGAAAAGCACAGAAACAAGCAAGAAATGGAAGACAATAATACCTTGACTGAGATGGTGCCAGCAAGGGCATCAAGGTCTTCAAGCAATTTCCCAATTCTGACCTCATTCCATGGATCCCTATACTGCTCTCTTAATATATAATCAGTAGAGAAATTATACAGAATCGTAGTCCGGCTCTGAAAGGGAGTCTTGGTGAGCAATTGACTCTGTGGAGGGGCATCAACTGGTGGGTCACGGAGTATCTCAAAGATGTTAGACCTTGCTTCCCACAGAGCATTGGTGACAGGTGAATGGTACATTCCAGGCCACAAGCTAAGAGGCTTCCTGGGAACATCATCGGTATGAGGGGAACTCTCGAAAGGGGAAGTGAAAGTGGAAAAAACAGGAATGGTATTGGAGTGAGAGGAATTAGAATTGGAATTGGAATTGGAATCCATGGAATCTTGGGTAGTTCTTGAAATGGGTTTTTGAGAAAAGTTTGGGGATTTAGGGGGTTTGATGATCAAAGAGGGTTTTAAGGAGTAATTGAAGAAGTGGGTTTTTTTCAATGGGGTCTGTTTGAAAGGGGTTTGTGGAAGAAGAACTGTGTGTCTGAGCTTCTGGGGTTTGAATAGGTGAAAATGGTGGAAAAGTTGAAAGGAGTAGAGTAGAAATGTAGTTGGGTTTTTGGAGTAGGGCGTGTTTGTTTGCTAGGAAAGCAAAAGATGTGATGAAATGAGAAACAAATTCATCATAACAACGGGTTGAGTAATGGAGGGTCTCTTCTCTGGTCAATTCGATTCTGTTGTTTATTGGTGTGGGTTTCTTCTTCCATTAACTGCGGGAGAGCGATGACTGCAATGGGGCCCTACCTAGTATTCATTTATTTATTTATTTATTTTTATGAAATTTTATAATAAAAAAATTGTTGATATTGGCATATACGTAAAAATTATATTTGGTAAATTACACTTGCCTCACAGAAATTTCTCTTCATGATTCCATTGAGGTGGGGGATTTTATTGGGGCATTTCCCTAAATAAATTAAAATAGTAAAAGAATTTTCAAACTAAGCCTAGTTTTGAAAGAATCCCCAAAATAAGCTAACTCGCGGTTCACAATCGCGAGTTCAACAAACTTCCTCCCGTTTCGCGTGTATGATGGTAAATTTTAAATTCGTGGTTACAAAAAGCGAGTTTGATTAAGAACTCGCGGTTACAAAACGCGATTTTATCCAAAAAAAAATTTCTCCTGAACTCGCTGTTCTAAATCACGATTTTATAAAAAAAAAAAAATTTCTTAGGAACTCGTGGTTGTGAACCACGAGTTTAATGAAAACCCAATTTTGCAACACTCACGCACACTCCTCAACAGCCACACCACACACTCTCTCTCCCTCTCTCTCTGACACATCACTCACACACACATCACACTTACATCAAAGTAAAAATAAATAAATTTTAAGAATTAAATAAATATAAATAAATAAATAATGTTTAAAAATAAATAAATTTTAAGAATTAAACCCTAAATTCTAAAATACAAAAAAATAAATTTTATCTCTAAACACTAAAGTAGCGTTTGATAACGTTTACGTTTTCGATTTATGTTTACAAAAATTTTATAAACTGATTTTTGTTTATTTTTACAAAAACATAAATTACAAATGCGTTTGGTTTGAACAAAATATTTAAAAAAAATTAAAAACATAAACTAAAAAACATTTTTGTTCAAGCTTAAAATATTTATATTTATATTTATTATTTATGACAATGGGATCACACATATTATAATTGAAAAAAAATTAATTAAAAAAACAATTGAAAAAAATTTAATTGGAAAAAAATATTATTTTTTTTCCAATTAAATTTTTTTAATATATTTTTCCAATTATAATATAATTAATATATTTTTCCAATTATAATATATTTTTCCAATTAATATATTTAATATATTTTTCCAATTATAATATATTTTTCCAATTAATATATTTAATATATTTTTCCAATTATAATATATTTTTCCAATTAATATATTTAATATATTTTTCCAATTATAATATATTTAAATTTTTTTCCAATTAATATATTTAATATATTTTTCCAATTTTAATATATTTAATTTTTTTTCCAATTAAATTTAATATATTTTTCCAATTAATATATTTAATATATTTTTCCAATTAATATATATTTAAATTTTTTTCCAATTAATATATTTAATATATTTTTCCAATTATAATATATTTTTCCAATTAATATATTTAATATATTTTTCCAATTATAATATATTTTTCCAATTAATATATTTAATATATTTTTCCAATTAATATATATTTAAATTTTTTTCCAATTAATATATTTAATATATTTTTCCAATTATAATATATTTTTCCAATTAATATATTTAATATATTTTTCCAATTATAATATATTTAAATTTTTTTCCAATTAATATATTTAATATATTTTTCCAATTATAATATATTTAAATTTTTTTCCAATTAATATATTTAATATATTTTTCCAATTTTAATATATTTAAATTTTTTCCCAATTAAATTTAATATATTTTTCCAATTAATATATTTAATATATTTTTCCAATTATAATATATTTAATTTTTTTTCCAATTAATATATTTAATATATTTTTCCAATTTTAATATATTTAAATTTTTTTCCAATTAAATTTTTTTCAATGGTTTTTTTAATTAATTTTTTTTCAATTATAATATGTGTGATCCCATTGTCATAAATAATAAATATAAATATAAATATTTTAAGCTTGAACAAAAATGTTTTTTAGTTTATGTTTTTAATTTTTTTTAAATATTTTGTTCAAACCAAACGCATTTGTAATTTATGTTTTTGTAAAAATAAACAAAAATCAGTTTATAAAATTTTTGTAAACATAAATCGAAAACGTAAACGTTATCAAACGCTACTTTAGTGTTTAGAGATAAAATTTATTTTTTTGTATTTTAGAGTTTAGGGTTTAATTCTTAAAATTTATTTATTTTTAAACATTATTTATTTATTTATATTTATTTAATTCTTAAAATTTATTTATTTTTACTTTGATGTAAGTGTGATGTGTGTGTGAGTGATGTGTCAGAGAGAGAGGGAGAGAGAGTGTGTGGTGTGGCTGTTGAGGAGTGTGCGTGAGTGTTGCAAAATTGGGTTTTCATTAAACTCGTGGTTCACAACCACGAGTTCCCAAGAAATTTTTTTTTATTTATAAAATCGTGGTTTAGAACAGCGAGTTCAGGAGAAATTTTTTTTTGGATAAAATTGCGTTTTGTAACCGCGAGTTCTTAATCAAACTCGCTTTTTGTAACCACGAATTTAAGATTTACCACCATACACGCGAAACGGGAGAAAGTTTGTTGAACTCGCTATTGTGAACCGCGAGTTAGCTTATTTTGGAAATTCTTTCAAAACTAGGCTTAGTTTGGAAATTCTTTTACTATTTTAGCTTATTTAGGGAAATGCCCCGATTTTATTTGCGGGCCCTTGTTTGGTATAATATTTTATTTTAAAAATTAAATAATTATTAAAAAAATTAAAAACTAATAATTTAATCAAAAAAATTTTTAAAAAATTTCTTTTTATTTTTTGCACATCTTTTTGTAAAAAATTAAAGAATTATTTCAAACATATTAGGTTATGTTTGGTAGAGCTTTCTAAATATGATTTGAGAGTAGGAGTTGTATTTTGAGTTTGTGAGTTTTGGAATTATGATTTGAGTGTGGAAAATTTGTTTGGTAAAAGAGTTTTGAAAAGAATTTTGAATTGAGTGAGAAATTTTTGATGTGACATATGATATTTGATACAAAAACTTATAACTTATAACCAAACATACAACTCAAAATTCTATTAAAGAACATAAATTTTTTTTTTAAATTCAGAAAATATTTTTTTCGAATATATAAAACTTAACATATGTCAATTGCAAAAAAAAAAAAAAAAAATGCACTGTTCCAGTCAACCAGCCGGACAACCGGTTAGGCCAAATTTGGAAAAAAAAAATTTTAAAATTGCGCCTTACACAGAGTTTTCTGTAGAGTTTTCTAAATGGGGTAGAATCATAGTTTGGAAATCGTTCCAAACACAACCTTAATTTTTTTACCTCATATTTTAGTCAAAAAATTAAAAAGTTACTAAAATAGCATGTTCCCAAATGAGGCCACATCTTTAAGTGAGCTTAATTTTTTAATACACTCTATTAAATTATTTAGAGTTATAATTTATTCTTAATACATCTTATTTTTTTCCCAAATTATTCTTTTAAGGTACATCCAAATAATATAAATTAAAAAATTCAAATTATTTTTGAAAAACCTTTCTTTTGTTCATGTACATACACAGAACACGATCAGGAAAATCGACACTGGTAAAGGAGGACGGCGAAAGAGAAGGAGAACGATAAAGGAGGACGACGAATATTTAACTTGTTTTTCGTCATTATTGTTTGGACTTTCAGAACTGGACAAAGTGAATTTGTTCGAACTTCCAGAATCAAACAAATTCACTTTGTTCAGCTGTATACTACCGAATAAAGTAAATTTGTTAGGTTCTGAAAATCTGAACAATAATAACGAAAAATAGGCTAAATATTTGCTTTTATGCAAAAAACACAAAAAAACACAAAAATCAATAATTGTATTTTGATATTTATGTGAATACTTACCTCATCTTTTATAAGTTGTTTAAAAAATAGGGCTGCTATTAACACCTATCTTTATTCTTTGGACCCCTAATTGTAACTTCTTTTTTATTACAACTATAACCTAAAGTAAAATAACAATAAAGGACAACCTTCAATGGAACATCCACCCACCAAATGAAGACAATTAGAATCACACTCTACAATATTGTACACCCACTTCCACCCCTACCAAACCATTCGACAGAGACCATTCACCAACCTAAACCTTAAACAGTGTTCATCTTCTCGTCACCATCCTCCTAAACTAGAAATCATTGTCACGGTGGATTGAAATCGTTGGTTCAAATCATTGTCACCATTCGTTAATTTCACCATTCATTGATATAAGAAATCAATAGTTTAGATGAGTCAAGCAAATTACTTTTTCTTCAGAAACCCCTAACCCTAAATCTTATTAAAAAAGCTTAACAAATCATTTATGTTCGGCAACACAGTGTTGAACAAATCATTGATGTTCATCAACACAATATTGAAAAAAATCATATATGTTCGGCAACACGGTGTTGAATGAATTGTTTTGGTTCGATAACACAGTAGTGAACAGAGAACCACAGAGATGCAATGGTATAAAATCGAAGAACTGTCATTCTTAGCTTCAAATGAGTCGGAGAACCACAGAGATGTAATGGTATAAAAGCGAAGAATTGTCGTTCACTGTCGTTTAGTTTCAGACGAGATGTAGTGGTGTTTTTCACTGTTAATGGGTTTAGGATTTCGAATAAATCAAAGAGAAAGAGGGATTGTCGTTCTTTAGTTTGTTGGAGGAGAGGAACTGTAATTGTCGTTCACTGATGAAGAAGATGTGCAAATGAGGTGGGTGTGCATAATTTGGGTGATAATATTATGAATAGGGGTAAATTTGGTATTAAGTGGGGTGTTAAAAGAAATATTACTAAAATTTGGGATTTAGGGTGGGGGTTCAAAGAAATGGGGGTCCAAAGAATAAAGATAGGTGCTAATAACAGTCATCTTTCAAAAAATTATTTGATTATTACTTTCATCCACTGTTTGATTTTGTTCAAATTTTCTTCTATTTGCAAGTAACGAAATAAAAAATAATGATGTTGATGATAATGATGAGTTTTGGTGGGTGGATTGGAATTTGGAGTTTTGGAGTGAGGAACAAAAAGAAAAGAAAATAATTGAAACTTGGGGAAGAATATGAAAAGATTTGAATAGGAGTAATGTGTAATTGATTATGGTGTACCATGAGAAAAAAATAATATTTTATTTTAATGTTTAATATGTATTGTTCTTATTAATAAATTCATATTAGATATAATAAAAATTAAAATTTTAAAATTTAGGTTGAGTGTATTGAGATAGTTTTTCACTTCAAATAGAATGGCCCCATTGAGATAATGAAATGTGTAAACCTCTTCTAAGATTTTTAAAATGACAAAAAAGAAATAAAAAAAATTGAAATTTAATTTTCAGTTATACTGATCTCTTCTGAGATTTAATAAAATTGTAGAAATGTCAAGATTTTTAAAATGACAAAAACCGTTTAATTTTTTATTATAGATTCTTGTTTCCATTACTTTATCATAAAAAAATGCTAACATCATTAATAATTAATTATATTTTTAATTTGCCTTTTAAAATTGTGTCTAATTACTAGGAAATATATATATACATATATAATTCCTATTAGGGTTTGAATAAAGTAGGAATATATAACCAACAATAACTATAAGCATAACAAAAAGAAAAAATAATAATTGTATATATATTTGTAATTGGACACAATTTTAAAGGGTAAAACTAGGGTTGCAGACGAACCAACCTGTTCATGACCTGGCTTGGCTTGGTTCGATTCGGCTTAGCTCATTAAGGGTTTTGCTTAGCTCGGCTCGTTTATTTTTATTTAAATTATATAACAAATATGTTATTTATATATTAAATAATATATAAATATATATATTAGTTATTTTTGACTTGAATTTATGGTCAAACGAGAAAAACCAGGAATGACTGTATGACTCATTTTGGTATCAAAGCCAAGTTGTTGCATTCAGGCTATTGATTAGTTATTTCTGTTTAATTCTTCTCTGTTTTATTCTCTGTAAATTGTTCAAGTCTTCATTTCTTGCCACCCTTATCATTTATTTTCCACTCTGCTAGTAGCCACCCACTTTTCGTCCCACATCCTGTGTAAGTCATTAGGATAGGCTATTTTGGATATAGGGTTTTCCCAGAGAGGGTATGTGCGAACAAATAGTATGTGAAAATATGATAGGTCAACCAAGAATTTAGATTTTCTTGAACTAATTTACTGCATTTTGAAACATGAGTTAGTTATTCCGAAGTAACTCTTCAGTCAGCTCTAGATCTACAATTTTGGACCCTATACCTAACACAGTAATAATTGAAGAAGAACATGAATTTCAAGATACAAACATTGATTTAAATTGGAATATCCCAAAAGTACCTATTAAAGAAATTTATAAAAACCAGTTTTTTTAAAGTCATCTTTTAATATTGATTTACAATTCAAAATTGTTGAAAAAGTTAACGCGTTAACAAAAATCCAAGAAGCCTGTCATTTATTGACCAAAGAATCAATTAGAAAAAATTTATCTAATGGTAATAATTTTATTCATATAGGCTTAATCCAAGTAGCAGTCAAACCACTAACTGCTGCAAGACGTAATTCCTCCGTTTTATTATGTTTACAGGATGCCCGGTTTATCCATTATCATGCTAATCTTATAGGAATGATGGAATTTGGTCTTCATAAAGGACCTGTCCATTTTAATTGTTTTCCTGGCTTTACTCTAAGTTTACGTGATCCCTATATATTAAAAGTATTAACATTAAATATTCAAGTCTCTGGTGAATTTACTTGTATGTTAGGTGGTGCACATTCTATTGCTTTAATTTATTGTATTTATTACAAATGTATTAAAACCAATCTTAATGTTCATGCCTTAGTCAAAAGTCCAAAACATAAAACCTTACTCATCCAAAGCAGTACTACTGAATCAAATGTCGAAGTCCCTAAAACTATTTGTTGGAATGAAATCACTCTTACTGATAATCGGGTAATAGTCAATGAAAATTATGTTCACCCACACTAATCTGATAGTAATGATGTCCAACACATCCAACAATATGAAGATGGTTCAGTCCACATATGTTTTAATCGCCAACGTACTAGTCAATCTTCTCGCCATAGTACCTCCAGTATTTCTACTGATGATGATGAAATTTTTAGTACACCTCTATTTACTAGAAAAGATAGGAAACTTCACCTCTGTCAACCTTCACATACTGCTGATAGTTAGTTAAAAGGTATAGACAATTCCTCTACATCTCAAATCAGTAAACCAATTTATTCATCCCACACACATCTTCATGAAGAAGATGCTACATCTCAAGATTCACCTACTCAAACTGATTTTGAAGTAGTTCCGCCAGTTAATCCCCAATTATTAACTCTTTGTAAACCTTTTCTACCCGATCTTAATCACCTCCATGATGAATTTAAATCCACAGAAAATAAATCTAAAAGAAAACAATATAAGGCTCAATACAATGAACAACAACAAGCTAAGATCATAAAGAAATGGTATAAATTTATGAATGAAATCAATATTGAAATTAATTTCTTTGATTATTTAGAAAATTATTACCAAAAAATCAATATTATTACAAAAACCAAATGGAAAACCTCCCATAATACTATAGTTTCTTCCAATCATTCTCCCCTCGAAACTATTCTCATTGAACATAAAGGCTCACTCGTACATGCTTCTCCATTCAAGCTTCCTAGTGATGAATCTGAAATTAAAAAAGTCATTGAACAAAATAATTATACAAATCAATACTTGAAAAATATTGGTAAACAATTAGATAAAATTGAAACTACTTTTGACGATTACTCCACTAGTCATACATCCACTAGTAAAACTTTAGACAAACCTCTCATTAATCTTCGTAATACTAGGAATAGATTAAGTTTAGTCACTCAAGATACTAATACTGTTGAAGCTATTGAACAATTATTTACAAAGTTATCTATTCCTTCCTCAGAAAAAGGAATTACTGTCTTAACACAACAACCACCTTTAAAATTTACTAGTGACTCCGATACATTTACTAATGATATTAGTCAATTAGCACAACAATTTCAAACCATGCATCTTAATCGAATCGTACATCCAAAAGTTAATCCTACTACTCTCACAAAAAATTGGTATAACAAACCAACTCCACCTGATTTTCAATTTGAAGAAACTAATATTAGCAATCAATTTTCTGTTTCTGCCAAAAAATTATATAAATGGAATATTGATGATCTTAGTGAAAATCAAATCCTTCAAAAGTTAAATCATATGTCCATGGTCGCAAATAGTTATCTTAGTAATTATCCTGATTATTTCCAACCTAAAATCGTTTCCTTACTCACCTCCGGATTTACTAGTATGCTCAAATCTTGGTGGGATAAATATCTCACTTCCAATATGCGTAAAGCTATCCAATATGCAGTCCAATTAGATGAAAATGATGTCCCTATCTTTGATGAAGATATAGGATCAAGTAAACCTAATGACATTAATACTTTAATATTTACCATAGTCAAACATTTTATTGGAACACCTACTAATGTTCATTCTCGAATCCATGATCAACTTAGTAATTTAACTTACTCTACTTTAAGTGATTTTCGCTGGTATAAAGATGTTTTTACTTCTAGAGTCATGCTTAGAGATGATTGCACTAAATCATTTGGAAAAGAAAAATTTATTAATGGCTTACCCAACCTTTTTGCCCATAAAATTAAAGATGTTCTTAGTCAACCTACTAGTATCATAGAATATGATAATTTAACCTATGGTGATATAATTAGTACCATCCAAAAATAAGGTTTAAAAATGTGCATAGATATGAAACTCAGTCAAAAAGCTACTCGGGATAAACATAAAGCTAAATATGAATTAGGTAACTTCTGTGAACAATATGGTCTACCACTTGTTGCACCTTCACGGCAGAAACATTATAAGACTAAACCTAAATCTTCCCATAAATCACATACTAAATACCAAAAGAAATGTTTACCTTCTAAATCACCTGATAAGTATTATGCTAAACCCAAGAAGCAATATCATAAGAAAAATAAAAAATTTAAGAAATCAAAATCTAACCACGATGTTACTTGTTACAATTGTGGACAAAAGGGTGATTATTCTAATAAATGTAAAGTCAAAGAAAAACTTAAGGATAAGCTTAATCAACTATAGCTTAGCGAAGAACATCAATGTCAAATATTTGAAATATTTAAACTAACAAATACCCCAAATCAATCTCCTGATAATTCTAGTCACTCATTTAGTGACACTACTCCCTCAAGTGATACTTCTAATTCCCCTAGTGATAAGTACTGATAATGAAATTGAATTAGGATGCAATGATACTTTTTGTGAACAAGTCACTGTTCTTAGTAAATCCCAACAAGAAGAAGATTCTTTAATCGAATTAATTAGTAAACTAGAAAATCCTGAACTAAAAAGAAAATATACTAATAAATTAAAATCTCTTTTAATTAATAAAGACAAAAAACCTCATCATGATAAACCAATAATTAGTTTAACTTCTACTTTAGAAATATTTAAAAAAGCTCACCATAAAGAAGTAACCATACAAGATTTACAGAAAGAAATTAACCAAATTAAATTAACCATTAAAGAATTAAAAACTAAAGACAAATCATTAGAAGAAGAAATTGCAATGTTAAAACTCAATAAAAGTCTTAATGATTTTCAAAATAATAATGATACTTCCTCTGATAAATCTAGTTCTAGTCACGATCCCAATCGTGTCATCTTTAATAATCGATCAACTAAATCTCATCATGATAGTGATAATCGCGATGATAGCAATCGTTTAAATATTATTAATAAAATTAATATTCAAAAATGGCATTCGAAGTCATAGCCCTAATTGATACCAGCACTGATTTAAATTGTATCCAAGAAGGTTTAATCCCCACAAAATATTATCATAAAACTAGTGAACAATTAAGTTTTGCCAATGGAAGTCAAATGTATATTAAATATAAATTACCTAAAGTACATATTTGTCAAAATAAATTTTTTTTTTAAACATCATTTGTTTTAGTTCGAAATATGACAGACAAAGTCATTTTAGAAACTTCATTTATATTTTTATTATACCCATTCACTACCACTAATCATGGAATAACAACATAAGCTTTTGGTCAAACAGTAACCTTTAAATTCTTATATCCTCCTGAAATCAAATAATTAAATCAATTAAAAAAATGTTCCATATCCCAATCTATCTACCGACTAACCAAACAACTTAAGTTTCTTAAGGGCGAAATCAAATATAAAAGAGTTGAATCTCAATTAACAAATCCAATTCTTGTTTCTAAAATTGAACAATTCAAAACCCATTTAGAAACTGCTGTCTGTTCTACTTTACCTAGTACATTTTGGCATAGGAAAAAACATGTCGTCACACTTCCTTATATTAAAAATTTTAATGAAAAACAAATTTCTACTAAATCTCGACCAATCCAAATGAATAATGAATTAGTTGAAATGTTTAAAAAAGAAATTCATGAATTACTTAAAAATAATATCATTAGTAAAAGTAAGTCACCTTGGTCTTGCCTAGCTTTTTATGTTAAACAAAATGCTGAACTTGAACGTGGCTTTCCACGATTAGTCATTAATTATAAACCATTAAACAAAGTCTTGGAATGGATCTGATATCCAATCCCCAATAAAAAAGATTTAATTAAACATCTTAGTTAAGCCGTCATTTTTAGTAAATTTGATCTTAAAAGTGGATTTTGGCAAATACAAATTCACCCTGAAGATAGGTATAAAATTGCTTTTACTACACCCTTTGGTCATTACGAATGGCATGTCATGCCTTTTGGTTTAAAAAATGCACCTAGTGAATTTTCAAAATATCATGAATGAAATATTCAATCCTTTTAGTCAATTTTCCATCATTTACATTGATGATATTCTTATTTTTTCTAAGTTCATAGATGAACATTGGAAACATCTTCATTCATTCCTCCAGATTATTAAACATAATGGTTTAGTCATATCTGCTCCTAAAATTAAGTTATTTCAAACCAAAATTAGATTTTTAGGTTATGATATATATCAAAGTACTATTCTTCTAATTAGCCGATCTATTGAATTTGCCTCTAAGTTTCCTGATAAAATTTTAGACAAAACTCAGTTACAACGATTTTTAGGTTCTCTTAATTACATTGCTGAATTCTATAAAGACCTTAGGAAAACCTGTTAATCCCTTTTTGATCGGTTGAAGGATAATCCTCCTTCATGGTCTCCCAGTCATACTGTTATTGTGCAACAAGTCAAAAAATATGTCAAAACTTTGCTTTGCCTTGGTATTCTTACTGAAAATTCATTCAAAATTATTCAAACTGATGCCTCTGATGTTGGACATGGTGGCATTCTCCTTCAGAAGATCACTCCTAAGTTATTTGAACAAATTGTTCGTTTTCATTCTGGTGTTTAGAACAAAGCCCATAAACATTATAGTACTATTAAAAAAGAAATTTTATCTATTGTATTCTATATTAGTAAATTCTAAGATGATATGTTAAATCAAAGATTTTTACTTCGTGTTGATTGTAAAAGTGCTAAATATGTTTTAGAAAAAGATGTCCAAAATATTGCTAGTAAGCATATTTTTGCCCGATGGCAATCTATTTTAAGTATCTTTGATTTTGATATTGAATATATTCTTGGTAGTCAAAATTCTATTCCTAATTTCCTCACCCGAGAATTTTTACAGGGGGGATAGGGCATCATACCTACTCCTTATATTTCTACCCACAAGTTACAAGTTACCCGTTATCGCAAGTTAATTCGTTGTTGTATTTTTAAAATATCCTTTCTCAAGTCAATAAACCAAGACCCTTACCTTCAATTTCAATAGATTCACAATCAACGCAATTTGATTGCCTATTACACTAATCTTCTCAATTATCACATTGACAAATTAGATCTCCTTAATAGATGCTAATTTATTTCTGCTTTTCGGATGTCAAGCCACAAGCCTTCTACAAAACCCCTTGCTATTGTACAAACCAGTCAGCCTAGTGTTGTAACCCCGATTAATCTAGTCAACCGAATCAAATTATTGGTAACATTCCTAAACTGAGTTACACTTTAGCTCTGGCTTCAAACCCCTTTGCATGTCAGTCAATTACTCATACGCCGTCTAATTTTCCAGTTAGATCTACCGCAAGAACAGACTATGTGCTTAAACAATCATCTGACCTGTTCTACAAAGAACCAGTTCACAAAAATATTCACAATGTCCTTGACTTAGTAAATTCATATTTTCCTCCTGGATGGCATTTCATCCCTTCCCATTCAGACAAGTCAATTACCTTTTATAAGGATATACTCTTTCACCACAAGTCCATAGTCATTAAACCTATTTATGATCAAGTCAATGCCAATAAAATCATTTACCATTCCCTTTACATACACAACATTGTATCCCTTGATGAATGAGGTTCTCCTTTCTTACTCCGAGATCTTTCCAATCATAAGATACAATACAGTTACTATGACTACATTGATGCTTGGTTTAAACTTCTCTTCCACTAAAATGAGTCATGCAGTCATTCCTGGTTTTTCTCCTTTGACCATAAATTTAAGTCAGAATTTCCTTCATGGTTTCTGAGATGGTGGTCTCAACATGAAGCCATCACAGAAATTATCCCTACTGAAGTAATGGAACAAGTCAATTATTTCTTTTCAGTCTACAAATTGAGTTAACATAAACGTTAATTCCCCATATTTGCTTCATTTTATGTCCAAATACAAAGTCCCTTGGATTTTTAAATGGCAATACAGTCTATTGGATAACATGGTCATTCGACAACATTTTGTCAAATGGTGGGATGCATTCAAAATCCACTGCATTATTGAACAAGTCCAGCAAGAATTTCCAATCAACATTCATGCTCCAACTCCTGCAATGGTCAAGTCCTCTCAGTAGAACCCAACTGCTTCAATTACACAAGGAAGCCCTCTTGCTCTCACAACAGTCAGGCTTGAAAGCCCAACATCTAGTTCTGGGCCTTCAAAATCTAAGTCATCCAAGTCAAAGCCCAAGTCAAAAACCAGCAATGAAGAATTAATTCAAATTGCAAAATTACTATTAGCCCAAGCCAAGTCACAAGATAAAGATGAAACTTCAGACGAATTCGCCTTATCCAAAGCATCTACTAGTCATGATCCATATGGTCCACAATTTCAAGATGCTTAGGACCTATATGCCTAAAGCAATCATTAGATTCCATATATATGTCAGCTTCAATCACTACTCTTATTTTGAGAAAAGCTGTTGATATATATATTGATTCCCCATTAGTCAACTGTGCAGTCGTGCCCCTCCACTGAAACTAAATGAATAGTGAAAAAAGTCACTATTCACTCAAAGACAAGTCCAGAACAGTTAAAAGCAAAGGCAACTTTCAGTCAATCACCAAAAGTAGCATACAGCACCCATGTGCCTACATGTGCTACTTTTCAGTAAGATTCCCAGCTCACAAGCATCACAGTCACCTAGTTTGGTTATAAAAGAACCGCTTCAGTCAAGAAGAAGGCAGATTGGAAAAATTGAGAAACATCTCTCTTCTACTATCCTTTCTGTAACAAAAAATATTTTATTTTGTATTTTGAAGTTATGTATTTTCAAGCTACATTTCCCAGTTTCTAGTAAACAATTGTAAGTTTTATTTTGTTAATTTCTGTTTTATTCAGTATTTTCAGTGTTTTATTAGCTGTGTTAATGTATGTTTTATTCAGTATTTTCACTATTTTATTATTTGCTCATTTTTTCCCCTTTCCACTGATTAATCTATACATATATCTAAATAACAGGATAAATACATTATTTATGTATTAAATACTATAAATAATTAAAAAAATCTTATCGAGCCTAGCTGAGTCGAGCTCAAGCCCAATTAGTTATGAAGCCGAGTTTGAGCTCAATAAATGAGCTCGATAAGTAAACGAGCCAAGCTTGAACTTAACAAAGCTCAGCTTGACTCGACTCGTTTGCAGTCCTAGGTAAAACTAGAAATGTAATTAAATTATTTAATGATATCAACATTTTCTTCTTCCTTTTTCTTTTTTTTTTTTTTTTTTTTTTTTTTACGATGCTAGGGAGTTTTTGATAATGAAGACACACACAATCAACAGTAATTGTAGGCATAATAAAGAGAAAAAAATAAAATTATATATGTTTATTTATTTGTAATCAGATATAGCTTTAAAAGGTAAATTTAAAATATAATTAAATTATTTAATGATGTAAATATTTTTAATTATTCTTTTACAATAAAATAATATTAAAAAATCTATAATAAAAAAAAATAAACCACAAAAGAGGTTTTACTAATTTCACTAAACTTCAGGGGATGTTAATGTAATTGAAAAGCAAACCTCAAAGAAAATTTATGTCATTTGAGAAAGTGTACGAAAAGTTTCTACATTTCATTAAATCTCAAGGAGATCAAAGCAATTAAAAATTAAACCTCATGAGGAGTTTAAGTCATTTTAAAAAACCTCATACAGGTCAATGTAATTTATCCAATTATATTGAAATATTTTTGAAGAATGTATTGTATAAGAATGTTGAAATATTTTTAAAAACTATATTGAAATATTTTAAAAAATTGCATTTTATCACTGGCAGTAGAGAAGGAGCTACATAGTGGTAGGTGTCTCAAATGTTGTAGGGATGGAATGAAAATGTTTATTTTGCCCCTTAGAATATGTCACATGTGGTGCACATGAATTTTTCTGTTAAAAGACTTAATAGAAGTTATTGATAGGATTAAATTAATACAAAATTTAAAATTAAATATTAAAATTGAGCAAATTAAAAATATAGGGACTAAAATAATACAAAGAGACTATTGACGTATTTTGTCCTAAATTTTAAATAAAAGTTTGCGTTGAAATTTCACCATTGTAGTTTGATATATATTGCACTTTAGTTAGGGACTATTTCCATTCCATTTTACTCCAAAGACACTCCCTTCTTTGTCCTTATTATACATAGAAGGGAGTTTATTTGGAATAAAGTAGACTGAGAATAACGGCTCATTTATGTTATTATAGTTTCAAATCTAGTAATTTGATCATTTTGTCCCAAAATTGTTCTTTAACCACTAAGTTTTACACAATGACTAAATTGAAGCTGAAATTAGTTTAAGAATTAAATTGTTCAATTTAAAATAATAAGGATTAAAATAAAATTTAGATCAAATTATAATAGTTGAAAGTGTTAAAAGTCAAACTTTAATAATTTATCATTTCAATTTAAAAATTAGGTACTCAAGCTTCAATTTGGACAAAGCTATCACAGGGGTGATCTCATGCAGCCTATTAGAATACATGTTACCAATCAATTCAAAAGGTATATTTCGCTATTCATTACGACAAAAAAAACTGAATACATGTTTATTTCTTGAAAAATACATGACTAGAATACAAAGATTATACAAATTAAAAATTTTATCAGAAGAAAGTACTCCTAATCAAATTAGAAAATCAACCAAACTAAGGAGACAAACTAATAACATCAATAGAACAACTCAAAAGACTAGGAAATAATATCCCACATAAATAGGCTTAGGACTTCACCAGCTTAGCAACAAACTCATCAATGTTCTTATCTGAACTGCCACCTTCATCAACTGCCTCTATTGCCAATTCTCCCCATTTCATTGCATTCCTCCTATTCTCTTTCCCTCTCTCTCCCTTCATGACTTCCCTTACACAACCCTCTACCTCTTCTCTCCTCACCATCCCTCTCTCGTCGCATTGAGCCCGGACTCCCATCCCCCAAACATCCATGACATACTTGGCATTGGTGGTTTGGTCAGTCGATTGTGGCATTGCCACCATTGGAACTCCCAAGCTCAGTGCCTCCAATGTAGAGTTCCACCCACTGTGTGTCACAAAGCATCCTATTGCCCCGTGTGCTAGAACATCCAATTGGGGACACCATGACACCACCAAGCCATTAAGTACCGTCTCGGCCATGAAATGTTTCGGAAGCTTGGGTTGTTCTGTTGCTCTCACAACCCATAAGAAGTAGTAATTGCTGTTTTTCAAACCCCATGCTATTTCTTCCATTTGATCGACTCCAAGCTGGGCCAAACTCCCAAAGGAGACGTACACAACTGAACCATTTGACTGCTGGTCGAGCCACTTCATGCAGGCATCTGTTTTTGGCTTGAAAATGCTGAATCCATACTCTTTGTCGTCTTGGAGTCGCTTATCTAAGTACATTGATGGTATGGTTGGTCCAATTGTTCTCAAAGGCCAAATCTTTGCCATCCAATCCACCAGCTACGCAATATCAATGACAGGAGTTAGTTGGCAAAAATTAACAACTTTGAATGTTTGAGAAAAGGAATGATATATAGACAAAAACTATAGGAAAAATCTACTAGTGTGAAATTCGTATTATTCATTAATTTCAAAGTTGCTTATTACTTCCTTATATATAATTCCAAAAAAAAAAAAAAAAAAAAAAATCACTTACATGCTAGTCTGTATGAATTTTTACTTGCAAATCTGTTTAAAAAAAGTTATTAAATTACACTCATTCATAGATAACAAGGCAACAATAATAAGTTAGGTCTCTCAAAAATAAAATAAAAATTTTACCTAAAAAATAATTGGTGAGAACTCCACAATACTAGAAATAATAATTAGAAAGTCAAAAAACAATTGCTATTAATCCAAAATAATTACATGTAACCCTCCTAATAAGAAGTAAATAATCACTATAAATATCAAATTTCTCATCATAGAAATTGGGAAATTCTATTTTCACATACTTAATTACCTCAGTGTACATCTTCTTTCAGTTCACACGCCTATTAATTTGATTATTAATTAATTTTCTTAATTCACACACTAAAAGTTACAATTATACCTTTTACTCATAATTATTGTACACACTACTCAACTCTCTTTTCCACACACTTGTTGAGTGACCCTGCTTCCAGATTTGTAGATCCATTGTAGACCCACGTGAAGACCATTCAAGACCACAATGTGAAGTAAAGACAAAGTTCTCCATTGAAGACTTTATTGAATCATTAAAAACCCTTCAAAATATTGTTGAAGATGTGACATCTTTCCATTTTGTTATTGTATTTACTATTTCCAGATCTCTGTGAACTCCATTGCCATAAAACCCTCATTTTTTTAATCTTTTTTGTTTATTTATTTTTTTAATGGTTTTTGGTTTGGGGATTGCGACACTGGTTTTTCAAAATTATATATTTAATTCGAAACTTAACTTCTGAATAAAAGTGATTAGTTTGACAAATTTGTTCCAAAAAAAATAAAAAATAAAAACTTTCGGTAGTTGATATCCAAATATAATGAAATAATTCAACAGTTGATGTCTGAATATAATGAAATAATTCAGCATTGATTGTCCGACTGAAAACCGTGAAAGGAAAAAAAAAAAGTTTTGCACAAAAAAACTAACATTTTCATCATTAATATAGTATAAATCTAGATATTAAAGCAATATGAGAATTGTTATGAGAGTATTGCTTTGCAAGCAATAGAGGATTAGAGTGTGTAGCAAGCAAAGTGACATCAATGGAAAAATTAGAGTTCAGTTTTTTTTTTTTTTACTCAAAAGGTGTATATTAAGATTTTTTTGTTTTGTTTTTAAAAGATGTGTAAAGAGAATATTTTCATATAATATTATGGGTGCTAGTGGATGTCTATTATGGCCATTTTAGTTTAGGGTATAATTGTCATTAAAATAATATTTGTTAAATATATGTACTAAAATAATTAGGTATATGAAAATAAAATTTCTCATAAGAATTGTACTCACAACTTCATACCAAAAGGCATTGCCACGCAACTATTAGGCCAAAGATGGTTACATAGAATTGAATTTGTACAACACAGCTAAAGATGGTTACTCAGAATTGAATTTGTACACATTATGTCTCCTAATAAAAATTTTGAATAGCTTACACTAATGGTGGGACCTACCAACTACTTGTATTTTATTTTAAGCAGGTGTTCAGGTCAGATTACAAATACCTTGATTAATTTTAGAGAATCAATCCCACTCCTTACTTGCCAGGTTCCATTTAAAGTCAGAACAAATGTTCTGTATGATCTCTTCCCAAGAAGTTTATTACAACTAATAAGTACTGAACTTAAAATTTGAAGGGAGCACATCTCCATATCTTAAATTGTATCCACTAGACCCTTGAAATTAACTACTTGTGTGTTGTTATATACAAATGGAAAATGGTAGAGTTTTTCTTCTCTTATAAACTAAATTGACAATTATTTTACCAATTATTCACGTGTGTAATGTGTGTTGGTCGAATAATCGGTAAATTAGTTTTTTGAAAATACTATTGTACCTTGAATTTGTATACTAATTTTATCCTAAAAAATGAAATGGATAATGTAAATTTAAAGTTGATATAATCAATGGCGTAGTCATGGGTTTCAATGAATGGGATCATTTGACATGTCATTATTAATGTCATCTCAATTTTTTAATTTTACACAAGTTATCATGTGCACCTAATATTAAAGTCCATACGATGTCATATAAATTTAATATGAAAGGCTACTAGAGCAGTGGTGTCACTTGAATATAGTGGTGTCACCAGGGTTTCATTTGTTACAATCCAAAACTTTTGAATAAAACAATACATATATTTTAAACCTTTTTGGAAATCTAGTGGTGTCGCTTGACACCACTAGAGTAGCTGTAGCTCCGCCCCTAGATATAATGTGGACTATTATACTTGGAAAATTTTGCAATCCATATATTTTTTATTGATAATTTTTCTAAATATATAATATTGTTGCGTGATAAAACAGAAACAAATATATATATATATATATATCTCAAAAGCAAATTAAAGAGAGAATGTTATTTAAGTCCAAAAAATTGACTCACTTTTTAAACTCAATGGTGTGATAAGCTACTAGAATATTTAAGGATTTTTTTTTTTTTTTTTCCATAGCTTTTCTAATCAGTAGCCAAATTTAAATTTAGAAAGTAAGCGTAAAAATTGAGCGCATATATATACATATATATTATAGAAAAAAATATAAACACAAACCTCCTCCTCCAATTTTTGAAAGGTGTTGCAGAGGACCCAATCAGCTTCCCCCACATTTGCAAATTGATTCACAACCAATTTCAGCAGAGGAGGGTACGCTTGAGGAACAGAAACAAAAGATGGCATGTCTGAGATTTCCAGTGGTGGCAATCCAGGAACCGTAATATTATTCCTCTCAGTAAGAGGAAGATTCAAATGTCCATTGTAGACATGGTAGTATATATTGTCCACAGCACAAGACTGTGTAAAAAACACTGCTCCAACCAATCCAAACTCTCTAGCCACGTCAAGACCCCAAGGCAAGAACGCATCATACACAATACAGTCCACAGGGAACCCCATGTTCCCAAACTTAACCACCAGCTCTGCAAGAGTCTTCGAGCCGACCTCTCGAAATCGCAGCAAGTACTCCTCGTAGCCCCCGCTGGCAGCTTCAGGACAGCCTTGGTCATAGCCATCGGAAATTGTCTCGACGGAGATGGAACTGGAGCAGGTGCCATTCATGGTTTTGTTGAAAATGAATTGGGTGATGGCTAGTGTGACTTTGACTCCCTTGTGCTCCAAACGCTTTGAGAATTGGAGCATTGGGTTTATGTGGCCTTGTATTGGGTGTGGCAATACCAAACAATGGGGTCTCTGAGCTCTCTTTGGCTTCTCCATTTTGCGCGCGCGCGTGTGTGTGTGTGTGTTTGTCGGTCTTAGAATGTAGATTCAGCCCTCCTTGTGTTCTATTTATGCCAAGTGAGGTAAGGAAGGGAAATTATTCAATAATTCCTTAATATCACATGATCATACTCCAAATTAATTATCAATTACTTAGTCTCATGTTATTCTCTCATCCCCAACATAAATCGTGGGCCCCTACCTACTAATCAAAACCTTATGGAGCACCACGTATTTATATTCCGAGAATATTGAATAATTATCTGGTAAGGAATGAAGTGTCTTATTTGTTCACCATGTTTGGTGTGTTGTCATGATCTTGTCTTACTAAGAAATGACATCTTTTGGCCTAAAATACAATGGGACTTACGTGTAGGTCTTGAATTTATTGTTTAATAGGTTCTGTCATAATTAATGACGTTTTTTATTAAACACTATTAAAAAATTATTAATTATTCATTTTTAGTGATAGTGAAAAATTTTGTCATAAAAAAGTTGTTAATTTTCAACTTTTACTGACAATTTAAAAAATTTATCGTAGAAAAAAGCCATTAATTGTAAGTTTTAGTGATTATTTATAAAAATCGTGATTAAGAAATTCACTAATTGTCAATTTTTAGCGACATATACAAAAAGTTGTCACAAAATTATTTTTAGTAACAATTTTATTAGAATTTATTTTAAATAGGATTTGATCGGAATTAAATCCAATTATTGGAACCGATTGATAATTTACCTAATATGAATTAAAAACATCAATACTATATATATTCAAAATATATTTTATTCAGAAAAAATAATTAATAGTTTGTATTTATTGTAGGTGAGACTTATCATAAGTTTTATTTTGATAATTCGAATAGTTCACTTTATAAAATCTTTTGTGTATATTATATTTCAAAAACTTAGATCGATCCGCTCGTAACATATTCAATTAATTATATTTGTGTCAAAAAAAAAAAAAAACATGAACGATAAATGTACTTTAAAAAATTAGACCACTTATTTTTTCGGTGACAAATGTAATAAATTATATAGGTAACGATTATCGAATTAACTTAATTTGTTATGTAGATGATATATACGAAGAATCTTACAAAATGAATAATTTGAATTATTAAAACAAAACTTATGGTGGGTCATATAGGCGTGAACAATATCTTCTAGCCCAGATTAGAAATTAGATGAAATTCAATTCCTTTTAAATTTATACCACACCCTCACTTTTGAGACAAAATTTAAAACAAATTTTCATGATTTATGGTACTTTTGCACAGCTAATGGTGTGCTATTGGAGGAAAAAGCCAACTACACGATGAGGATTTTTTTTTATTTATTGTTTTTGATAGGCAGAAAATGAGTACTTGATAAATTTAAGTTAAGCTGGTTTTGAAAAGTAAGTTCAAAGTTAATTTTTAAATTTTTTTTAAACATATATAAAAAAAATAATACGATCCAACAAAATGACTTTTAATTAAGTTACCAAAACAAGCTTTGATAACTTTCTCTTTTGTTTGGATGAACGAGTTCGCAACATCAAATTGCTTGCTTATGACATGTATTATGGCGTGTCTGGGTGTATAATATAATTTGTCTTATTTTTTATTTTATTTTATTTATTCATTTATTTTTTTTGTGTACAGTAGGATGATATTCACGTTCAACTATAATTATTATCTTTTTAATTATTGGTTTTGTTTGACAAAGGTTAAAATTGAGTTTTTTAAGCTAAAATTTATAAAAGATAAAATAAATTAAAATAGTTAATAAGACAAAATGTCACATTAAACTCATAATCATTTTACTTTTTCTCTCACAAATATCACATTTAACTACAAAAAAAATCTAATAATATTACCAAACACAAAAATTTTAGCTTCCTAAAATAATTTACTAAAATAACCAATTTTCCAAATAAGACCATAATTTATTTATTTAGTTTTAATCTATCACAAGTCACAAAAGACTATAAAGGGTAAAAACGAAACAATCTGTTTGTCTCAAAATAATAATTTTTGGGGGGGATTTTAATTTTTTTAATAGTATAATTATTATACTTTTAAAAAATTAATTTTTTAAAATTACTTTTTGATAGTACATTTTTTAGGAAATATTAATTGTCATAATTGTACTTTTTATATTATTAATGAATTTAAAAGAAAGATAAAATAAGAAATTCATATTATTTTAGTTCTTAATTTTTAAAAATAGACAAATATTTTGGAAAAATAAAAAATGGAATAAGAGACTAATATTTTGGAACGGATGGAATGTAGGGGTTGTCTCATATAACCTAAATAAGTATATTTTTTTTAATTATTTTAAAAAATAGAAAAAAGTATATATATATTTAGAATAATTTTTTGACTTTTAAAAAAAAAAAAAGTAATATAAAATAATAAAGAATAATGTAAATTTATATTTTTACTCTTTTTTTTTACAAAAAAATCAGCAACAAATGTAACTCGATGAGACGTAAAGAAATATATATATATTTGGGTAAACTACCAATAGGTCCTACTTTTGAGACTTATTACCCATTAAGTCCTATTGATAAATTTATTAAGTGATAAAGATAAATTTATCAATATTTTATTTTTATGAATAAATTTATAGTGATAAATTTATCAGTCTCTTTATTTTTATGAATAAATTTATAGTGATAAATTTATTAATCTCTTATTTTTATAGTGTTAAATTTATTAGTTAGGATCTATAAGTAAATAAGTTTAGTTAATAGGACTGATTGGTAAGTACCCCTATATATTTTGGTCCTTGCTCCTGGAGGGGCAGTGATGCTAGAGTGGATCATGTCAGAAATGAGGTGCTATGACTCACACCTTTATCCATTTATACTCAAGAATCTCTGTTAAAATGCACAATGGGGTGTTTGTTGTAGCTTTTCAGAGCCAACTTATGACTTTTAGTTTTGAAAAAGTTATTTTGGACTGTTTGGTTAAACTTATTTAAAACAGCTTCTGATTCTAACAGCTTATTTTAACTCAAAAAAGCTGATTCTGAGAAGCTGCTCACCCCTTGCTTCTGATTATCAGCTTCTGCTGTGGACATGGTAATTTATTGTTATACTCTTAAATTTTTTTATTTTTTATTTTTTTAAAAATAGAAAAAGACTCAAATGGACTATAGATTATTATTATTATTTTTTATGAGAAATGTAGACAAACAAAAAATAAAAATTAATTGAAAAAGCTATTTCACAGCTTATTTAACAAACACTACTCAGCAACTTAAATCTATAATCCAACAGCTACACCAAACAGATTAACAACTTCTGATTAAAGTCATAATCTATAATCTGTTAAGTTATAATCTATAAGCTGTTTTAACAGCTACACCAAACGGGGCCAATAACTCACACCTTTATCCATTTACACTCAAGAATCTGTGTCAAGAATCTCTGTTAAAATGTAGTACATTTTTGTGTTTTTCTCTTTTGCTTTTGCTGTTTCAATTTTTTTGGCATCGTGTTTTTAATTTTGGAATCAAGATTATTGATAACAAAAATTTGTATTTCATCAAAAAGCATACAATTCAAAACTCATACACAAGCGGGAGTTTTTTTTTTAGAAACAAATTGTCTTTTACAGTGGTGGAATTAAGAATTTAATATAGGGGACATCCATTATTTATAATCTCAAAATTTTTCTTCCGCAATCAATAACAATAACATAATAATATTTTTTCGAGCTAATGTTAAACATTAAAAATTAATATTCATTACAAAAAAATTTTAATTTTAGACTTTTACAATTGATCCAAACAAGTTTTCATCTTTTGAAATCTTTCTATAATAGTATCATTGTCAATGCCATCAAAAATATCTCTCTCAATATAGACAATCAAGCTATCATTCATCAATTCATCACCCATTCGGTTCCGCAACTGATTTTTCACAATATTCATAGCTGAAAATACACTCTCAACAGTAGCAGTTGCAACAGGTAAGATTAATACTAAAGTCAAGAACAAATGCACCAATGGATATACTTTGTCTCTTCCAGTCTCTACCATTTTCTTAGCAAGATCGGCAATTCCATTTAACATTGAGAACTCACTACTGGATAGCATGTCGATAATACATGTATCAAGTTGATCATTAAGTACTATGAGATTCACTGAAAAAAATTCTTTGGGATAAAATTCAGTAGGATGAATTAATTTTTTCCTGCCAAAACTAGAGAAAGAGTTACACTACAAAATTTTTAGGTTTTTGTGACGGAAAAATGCCGTCGCTAATACTCTTAATGCCGTTTCAAAAAACTTTTAGCGACGGCAAATGGGGGGTCACAATAGAGGGCGTTGCAAAAAAATTTTAGCGGCGGCATCGTGCCGTCGCCTTTTTTTTGCGACGGCAATTGTTGCCTTTTGCGACGATATTTTACTATCGCCTATAATATGTAAAAAATTGAGACCTTTTGCAACGACACTATTTTACGGTCGCTAAAAAATTGAGACCTTTTGCAACGGCACTATTTTACGGTCGCTAAAAGTTTTATTTGAGACGATAAGAAATGTTGTCCCTAATTGTTTTTTTTGTTTTGCAACGACATGACCATTGTCGCCAATGGTTCTAATGTTTTTTGCGACGGTGTGGTACCGTCGCAAAAAAAAAAAAAAAAAAACTACAATAAAATTAATAAAAATATTAAAATTGCCTTTTTTTTTTTTTGTGACGGTGTGGTGCCGTTGCAAAAAAAAAAAAAAAAAAAAAAATCCTACAAGAAAATTATTAAAAATATTAAAATTACATGTATTAAATGAAAAACAATTGAAAAAGAAACAAATAATTGCAAAATAATATAAAAATTCATGTATAAAAATAACAATTTCTCCATAATAAAAATATTCTTGCATCCATAACTACACATCAACAAACTTATCCCACTACATAATATTTCATAATACATATATAATGTTTAAATACATAATGTTGTTCATAACTCATCATTCTCTGTGGGTAACAAAAACAAAAGTTAGTCGCATTTTTCACAGGCATGCATTTTATAAGAAGCACACTTCTACTCGAGAAATATCTGAAACAAAAAATAAAAATAATTAATGACGATATAATTATGTGCTAATATGTTAATTACAAAAAAATATAAAAATTTAATTACTATACAATTACAAAGATAATTAAGTAAATAATTTTGCCTAGATTGAAAGCTGGCTCTAACTCCCAAACTGAGAACCCGATTCGAGTCTTGTCTTCTCCCATAAGTCTTTCGTGCCTAGACAGTCGTGTGTGTCAAGTTTCGTGCTAATCTGACGCTGTTTGGTGATTTGGGGGCGTCAAAACCTCAAATTCTAAGTTTCTTAAGGAAGTAGTTTGCCTAGACCGAAATCCGGCTATAACTCCCAAACCGGGAACCTAATTCGAGTCCTGTCTTCTCCCACAAGTTTCTCGTGCCAAGGCGGTCGTGTATGCCAAATTTCGTGCTAATCCGACGCCGTTTGGTAATTTTGAGGCGTCAACACCTCGAATTCTAAGTTTCTTAAGGAACTAGTTTGCCTAGAGTGAAATCAAGCTCTAATTCCCAAACCGGGAACCCGATTCGAGTCTTGTCTTCTCCCACAAGTCTATCATGCCTAAGCGGTCGTGTATGCCAAGGTTTGTGCTAATCCGATGCCATTTGGGGATTTTGGGGCGTTAACACCTCGAATTCTAAGTTTCTTAAGAAACTAATTTGTCTAAAGTGAGATTCGGCTCTAACTCCTAAACTGGGAATCCGATTCGAGTCTGGTTTTCTCCCACAAGTCTCTCATGCCTAGGCGGTTGTGTGTGCCATGTTTCGTGCTACTCCGACGCCGTTTGGCAATTTTGGGGCATTAACACCTCGAATTCTAAGTTTCTTAAGAAACTAGTTTGTATATAGTCAAATCTGACTCTAACTCCCAAACTGGGAACCCAATTCGAATCCCATTTTCTTCCACAAGTCTCTCATGCATAGGCGGTCGTGTGTGCCAAGTTTTGTGCTAATCCGACACCGTTCGGTGATTTTGGGGCTTCAACATCTCGAATTCTAAGTTTCTTAAGAAACTAATTTGTCTAGAGTGAAATTTGACTCTAACTCCCAAACCAGGAACCTGATTTAAGTCCCATCTTCTCCCACAAGTCTCTCATTCCTAGGCGGTCATGTATGCCAAGTTTCGTGCTACTACGACGCCGTTAGGTGATTTTGGGACGTTAACACCTCGAATCCTAAGTTTTTTAAGAAATTAGTTTGTCTAGAGTGAAATCCGACTCTAACTCCCAAACCAAGAATCCAATTTGAGTTCCGTCTTCTCCCACAAGTCTCTCGTGCCTAGGCTCCGTTTGGTGATTTTGGGCCGTTAACACCTCGAATTCTAAGTTTCTTAATAAACTAGTTTGTCTACAGTGAAATCCAACTCTAACTCTAAAACCGGGAACCCGATTTGAGTCCTGTCTTCTCCTACAAGTCTCTTGTGTCTAGGCGGTCGTGTGTGCCAAGTTTTGTGGTAATCCGACGCTGTTTCCTGATTTTGGGGCATCAACACCTTGAATTCTCAAATTTTTAAGGAACTAATTTGCCTAGCGTAAAGTCCGGCTCTAACTTCCAAATTGGGAACCCGATTCAAGGCCTGTCTTCTCCCATAAGTCTCTCGTGTCTAAGCGGTCATGTGTGCCAAGTTTTGTGCTACTCTGACGCCGTTTGGTGATTTTGGGGCGTTAACACCTCGAATCCTAAATTTCTTAAGAAACTAGTCTGTCTAGAGTGAAATCTAGTTCTAACTCCCAAACCGGGAATTCGATTTGAGTCTCGTCTTCTACCACAAGTCTCTTGTGCCAAGGCAGTCGTGTGTGCCAGGTTTTGTACTAATTTGACGCCGTTTGGTAATTTTGGGGCATCAACACCTGGAATTCTAAGTTTCTTAAGGAATTAGTTTTCCTAGAGTGAAATCCGGCTCTAACTCCCAAACCAGGAATCCGATTCGAGTCTCGTTTTCTTCCACAAGTCTCTTGTGCCTAGGCGGTTGTGTGTGCCAAGTTTCGTGCTAATCTTTGTCGTTTGGTGATTTTGGGTCGTCAACACCTCAAATTCTAAGTTTTGTAATAAACTAATTTGTCTAGAGTGAAATTCGGCTCTAACTCCTAAACTAGGAATCCAATTCGAGTCCCATCTTCTCCAACAAGTCTCTCGTGCCTAGGCGGTTGTGTGTGCCATGTTTCGTGCTACTCTGACGCCGTTTGATGATTTTGGGCCGTTAACACTTTGGATTCTAGTTTTCTTAAGAAACTAGTTTGTCTAGAGTGAAATCCGGATCTAACTCCCAAACCGAGAACCCGATTCGAGTCCTATCTTCTCCCACAAGTCTCTCATACCTAGGCGGTCGTGTGTGCCAAGTTTCATGCTAATCCGATGCCGTTTGGTGATTTTGGGGCGTCAACACCTCGAATTCTAAGTTTCTTAAGAAACTAATTTGTCTAGAGTGAAATCCGGCTCTAACTCCCAAACCGGGAATCCGATTCGAGTCTCGTCTCCTCCCCTCTCACAAGTCTCTTGTGCCTAGATGGTCGTGTGTGCCAAGTTTCGTGCTACTCTGACACTGTTTGGTGATTTTGGGGCGCTAACCTCGAATTCTAAATTTTTTAAGAAACTAGTTTGGTTAGAGTGAAATCCGGCTCTAACTCCCAAACTGGGAACTCGATTCGAGTCTCGTTTTCTCCCACAAATCTCTCGTGCCTAGGCGGTCCTGTGTGCCAAGTTTCGTGCTATTTCGACGCCATTTTGTGATTTTGGTGCGTTAACACCTCGAATTCTAGGTTTCTTAAGAAACTAGTTTGTCTAGAGTGAAATCCGGCTCTAACTCCCAAATTGGGAACCCGATTTGAGTCCTGTCTTCTCCCACAAGTCTCTCGTTGCTAGGCGGTCGTGTGTGCCAAGTTTCGTGGTAATCCGACACTGTTTGGTGATTTTGGGGCGTTAACACCTCAAATCCTAAGTTTCTTGAGAAACTTGTCTGTCTAGAGTGAAATCCAGCTGTAACTTCCAAACTGGGAACCCGATTCGAGTCTCGTCTTCTCCCACAAGTCTCTCTTGCCTAGGCAGTCGTGTGTGCCAAGTTTTATGCTAATCCGACGCTTTTTGGTGATTTTTGGGCGTGAACACATCGAATTCTAAGTTTCTTAAAAAACTAGTTTGTCTAGAGTGAAATCCGGCTGTAACTCCCAAACTGCGAACCCGATTCGAGTCTCGTCTTCTCCCACAAGTCTCTCTTGCCTAGGCGGTCGTGTGTGCCAAGTTTCGTGCTAGTCCCATGCCGTTTGGTGATTCTGGGGCGTCAACACCTCGAATTCTAAGTTTTTTAAGGAACTAGTTTGCCTAGAGTGAAATCCGGCTCTAACTCCCAAACCGAGAACCCGATTCCAGTCCCGTCTTCTCCCACAAGTCTCTCATGCCTAGGCAATCGTGTGTGCCATGTTTCATGCTAACAATGGAAAATCCTTTGTCTTTCTTTCTAATTATGGAATTAGCCTCTATAATTTTGGGTTGTGGACAGTTAATGTATGGTTATTCTTAGCTTATAATGCAAAGATACATTTTATACCTGATCTTCTGGTGGTGGTGTATATGGAGTCTCATCTCCTGCAAATTCCCTAAATACCTGGTGGTCACTCGATGCATCAGGAACCTATGACAGTCCATACATAATATGTTAATCATATTCGAATTTTATTATATATATGTATATATATGTTGTGTGAAAATTTAACTATCAAACAATTTAATTTATATCAAACCTGTCTGTTGGGATCCACACTCGCCTCCTGTGACACAAAGGCCTTCATCTCAGCTCTCATCTACTGTAAATGTGTAGAACAAATGATTGGCTCGATTTCTGGATCAGTCGAATTCATATCAAATAAACCTCCTTGAGACATCTTCACCACCACTTGATAGTCTGGTTCTAACGGGTCTGCAACATACCAAACTTGCTCTGCTTGGGATGCCAAGATGAAAGGTTCATTGGTAATTCGATCATCTTAGTACAACAAATGATTGAAGTTGACCAACATGAAATTAAAGACATCTTCTTTCTTCCAGTGAATGTTGTCAATCCAATCACACTTAAACAACATATGCTTCTTCTCATTGGAATATCGAATCTCAACAATATTTGTCAATTGTCCATTATAGTACATAGACCCCATATGAGGATTTTTGTCGTTCTGACTAGCATAACTTATGGTATTTGCCTTCAAAGCTACACCACAATTTTGTGTGGCTCGACGGTCATCCATGGCCTTTATTCGATACCGAAACCTACTCATTATATACCCATTGAACCTCCTTGCCAGGTTATGAGGACCATTTGCCAATAGAATAATCTCTTCAGAAAATGTGACATCACTAGTCCTTCGCAAAGTTTGGACCTATTTAAAACAAAAATGTAAAATTTAAAATGTAGTTCAACTTAGGTAACTAGAATTTGTAGATTTAAATACATACATGTTCCTTGAACCAAATGTGAAAAGTTTCAAAATGTTCACGCCGAAACTGATGATCATCGACATGAGGCATTTTGAGCTTAATAGTACTTCAAGGTGTTTGTTGTGTAGATTGAAAATTTATCAATAAAAAAATTTGGTTCAAAATTCAATAAAGCATAATAAAATATTGAGTGAGTGACATAACCTACTTTATGAATGGTTGAACTGCGCTTGTATTGAATAAGACTTACTGATGAGCTTGTACCCAAGAAGTATTATCAAGATAAAAGCATGTATTTTCACCAACAGCATGACCCAAATTATCATTACCACTGTAGTTCCTCACAGGTCGACTAGATTTGGTTTCCACATCATTGACATATTGTGCACAAAAATTCATGCATTCTTCCATAAGATATCTTTTAGCAATTAAACCTTCTGGATAAGCTCTATTACGCACATATTGCTTCAAGGTAAGAAGATACCTCTCAATTGGATACATCCATCGAAACTGAATCACTCTAGCCACTAATGCTTCGTCAGCTAGATGTATAGGCAAGTGCTCCATTATGTCAAAAAAAGTTGGAGGAAATATTTTCTCTAGATGACAAAGTGTTATGGCGATATGATCTTGAATATATTGCAAATCCGTCGCACGATTCACTTTGGAACACAATTGTCTAAAGAAATTGCTCAATTAATCAAGGGTTCAATTACATTCTTCAGTAACGGCCTTCGAATAGCCAATGGAATAAGTTGTTGCATCAGAATATGACTATTGTGGCTCTTAAGACCCCCAATACTTCTATCATGTGAGCGCACACGATGTGATATATTGTATGAATACCTGTCAGGAACTCTAACTTCCTTCAACACTTTCAAGAACAAATCTTTCTCATCCTTGGTCATCGTGAATTGTGCTGGTGGTAAATAAGCTTTATTTAACCCTCTTAACTACAAATGTAGGGGTTTTCTAATATTCATATCTTGTAAATCACGCCAAGCATTAACACCTTCCTTCGATTTTCCTGCAGCCCCTAATATTGTCTATAACACATTATCACAAACATTCTTCTTTATATGCATCACATCAAGGTCGTGTCTTATTAGATTATGCTCCCAATATGGCAGTTCATAAAAGATACTCTATTTCTTCCAGCTATGGGTGCGATGTCCAACTTTCTCATTCTCTACTTATCTCCTATGCCTTTCCTTAAGGCCATCCCTCTTGTATTAGGTGAAAATACGCTCAGATTCTAATTGTAGCAGCATCTCAATTCCAAACAACAATTTTGGTTTGAGTTTGACTTCCCGACTACCATCAAATGATACTTTATCTTTTCGGAATTTATGGCCACTAGGTAAAAATCTGCGATGACCCAAGTATGATTGTTTCCTACTATGCTTCAACCAATATGATGTAGTTTCCTTATTGCAACAAGGACATGGATATTCGCCTTTAGTGCTCCATCCTGACAAGTTTACACATGTAGGAAAATCACTAATTGTCCATAGTAAAGCTGCATGCATTTGAAACATTTGATTTGTTGATGCATCAAATGTGGAGACACCATCATTCCATAGTTCTTTCAACTCCTCAATCAACGGTTGCTATACACATCAATCTTGTTATCAGGTCCTTTCGGGCCGTTAATAAGCACAGATAAAATTAGAAGTGGTTGCTTCATGCACATTCATAGCGGCAAGTTGTATGGAATGAGCACAACAGGCCAAGTGCTATGAACTATGTTCATCGTCCTGAATGGGTTAAAACCATCAGATGCTAAGCCAAGCCTTACACTTCGGCAATCATTACTAAAGTCAATATTCCGACAGTCAAAATCTTTCCATGCAAGGGAGTCAGCAGGATGCCTAAAGACACCGTCATCAGTTCGTTCCTCTGCATGCCATCTCATTAACTTGGCCGTCTACCTTATATGTTTTACAACTATTTATTTGCCACCTTTGTTAGGACCATTTGAACCACCATCACCATTTGATTTCCATCTAGAACTGTTGCATATGACACATTTATCAAGATTGGTGTCCTCATTTTGAAACAACATGTAACTGTTGGGGCATGCATTCCACGTCTCATACATAAAGCCCAAATTTGTTATGACCTTTTGAGCTTTATAATATGAGTCGGGAGTTTCACACCCAACGGGAACGCCTCATTCAATAACTCAAGCAACATGTCAACAGACTTGTCTGTCCACTGATTAAGCACCTTCAGATGTAGAAGTCGAACAATGAATGACAAAGATGTGAACTTCTGACAACCCGGATACAGTTCACTTTGTGCATCTTAAAGAAGTTTGAAATACTTTGCAGTCTCTACATTTGGACCAAGTTGGGGTTCAGATGCATGGGGATCAGGCCACTGTGGTTCATTACCCTCAACACTTGTACCGGCATGTGGATTTATCATAGCCCCTTGTATCATTCCAACCATATCATCCCCAATGTCTAAATTAGCTAATATTTCATTCTCTTGATTAATATGCAGAGATACGTAAGATTCCCCATGATTAATGTAATGTTTGTACTTTTTTAAAAAACCATTCAAAATCAGATGCTCTCGTACACCCTTTTGTACAAGATGGTATCGATTCTCACATTTTCTATACAGACAAGTAATCATCGAACCTTTAGCCCTATTGGTGTAGGCAAACACAAGGAATTGATCAATCCCATTAATGTATTCCCTCGAAATCCTATTTGGAAAATCAATCCAACTCTTATCCATCATTTGTACTTCGCTCAAATATTGCTTCTATAACTCTAAATATAATACCTACGTATTCATAAATCATGATACCTATCCGTCCAATTTCTCTCAAATAGGTAGGTGGTCTTATCCCATTTAGTTATTTATCGATTTGATGGGAGAACCAATAACCTGATAACAGACTGAAGCAATCATATCCAAAGAAAATGCACTTGACTTTGAAGTTTACATTGAGAACATAAATAAATGAAATACTTATACAACAACACGTGGGACATAAAAATGCTGCAAAACACAAAGTATTCCATACCTAATTCAACATTTCTAGAACATCAAGAGGTGCACAGAACATCATAGGCTTTAAGAGCCAAGGAAAAAAAAATGCAGACAAAAATAATTGCACCCTCATCTCTGAAAAGAAGTAGTACACTTCCATTCCATAGCAATGAATTTAGCTATCCAAAGTAATCCAATTTCTCAACTATTTTCTTGAAGGATTCCTTAGGAAAAATAACATGTATAATATAAAGTGAACAAATTAGAAGCAGCATACGAATAACTCTATTTCAAGGACCTAAACAAGTTATGTACCTCATCCAGTATATAAAGTGGAGCTGGTTTGAAGCACAAGTCTATCCATAAATGTGTCCATTTAATAAATTTAATTTCATTATTGTCATTCTTTTTCAGTTCCACAAGTCTGAACAAAAGTAATTTGAACAAGTGTTTTCAGTATTAAAACACTAGGAAATAAATTAACCTAGAAAATGTGACCTCAAGTGAGTTCAAATACTAAAAATTGCCTAATTACCTCACATGTTGATTGACACCAAAAAATCTTGCTACTGTAATGTTAGGCATTCTGGTCTTTTTCTTGCTCGCACTAAATGGCATGTTAGGGCATCCTTACCCAAATGTTAATTTGAGTAAAAAAAATAAAAAAACCCAAACCCTTCACTCTTTGATTCAAACTCATCAAATTAAGTTTTACTCAGATTTTACACAAATGAAGGGAGATTTGATTTAAATCTTGACTCAAATGTCCAAAGGTTATATGTGCTTCATTTATTTACTAGATTTTCATTTTTGATATGATGAAAAATTTTAAAAATAATTTGAGTAAAAATTGGCGTTTTCCATTGGAGTTTTTCATATAAAATGAAGCTTTTACTCAGATTTGAGTCATGATTGGAGGTGGCCTTAGGTGTCAATCCATTGTACATTTATAATAACTATGTATAACAGCATTAAGTTTGTTAATTAATGAATATCAAATAAACCCAATACCGCTGGTTAACTCCCCAAAAGACCAGACATATTAATCTTTGCAGGCATTGGTTTTGAAAGCTCTTCAGGGAATAAGGCATACATCATAATGGTCTAATGGTTTCAAAATCAATGTAATGCATCAATAATAAAAATAATTAAAAAATAACAAACACCAATTAGAGCTAAAGAAAACTCAAGGCTTAAACAATGTCTTTGCACTACCAAACATCCATAACTGCTCAATTGCGAATCAAAACTAAAAACAACCCATGATTGATTGAGTTCTAATAGCTAGCCTAATTGTGCTATCATACAGAATTGTGATTGGTCATTTAACATAAGTTTCAAACATCAATTTGCAATAAAAATTCAATCAATAACATGAAAATGTTGAAAAGATTAAGATCAATAGCTAGAAAATGCAGATCAGTGAGCTCCATTGTAACCACAATGGTTATTACATGGAAATCAAATAATGAAGAGATCAAGAGGAATCAGAAGCACAACTTTCTTTCCTGATGAGATCTAAAAGAAAATTGTGCTCTGTGTATGTGTGTGTGTGTGTGAGAGAGAGAGAGAGAGCATACAAGGGTCATCACTCGCTGAGTGAGTGAGAGAGGCGTGATTGAGACTGACTGAGCTCAAGCGAGAGAAAGACAGAGACGCCGCACCACCGCTACTGCTGCTCGCCGTCATCGCTCTTCGAGAGAGAAATTGTAATATGCCGGTGAACACTTGCTATCGTTGCTCGTCAAGAAACTAGTTTGGGTATTTTTGCTTCAAAGGTTTTAGGGATTTTGGGGGAAAACAATCGAGCACCAATGGGCTAAAAGAGCGGGATATCAAAAATTTTTCATTACTTTTTGCGATGGCATATTTAAACCGTCACAAATGATAAATCTAATAGGTAAAACGACGCCGTTTTAATAAGGGTCTTTTTACGATGGACAATTGCCATCACAATTTGTCCACTATTTGCGACAGTAAATTTCTCCTGTCTCAAAAAATTTGTTTTTGCGACGGTACACAAGGCGTCGCAAATACTTCTGTATTTAACACACCTTTTCTTGTATGCTTATTAGCGACGGGGAAACTACCATTGCAAAAGCTATTTATTTACAACGATTCAAAATGCCATCGCAAAAGATCATTTTTTGTGATGGGATATGTGCCGTCGCAAAAAGTTTCGTGTTTTATACGGCCTTTTCTTGTAGTGTTAGATGGATTCAAACATGCCACACAAAGTAACAACTCAGTGCTTGACTCAGTGAAACGAGCAATTAGTTTTTGAATTTGCATATACAAAATAGCGTAGAATAACTCAGCGCAATAGTAATGTAAGTTTGTAATTTCTTGAGCATTGCGCCTTTTTCTCCCTCGAGCTACAAACATATCTTCCATTTGGGGAACATCAATTTCATGCTTTTCACAAAAAGACAAAATATCATCAAGTAAAGATGTCCACCCACTCTCCCTCATCTTTTGGAGCTGTACTTTAGAAATTTGAACTAAATTCATGGCATTAACAGTACCTTGATCTTTCCTTTGCAGTGCTTGTGATAACTCACTTGTAATAGCTAATATCGTTTTCAGCAAATGAAGGTTGAATACAAACTCAAATGATTGAATTGAGTCCAACAATACATTTGCTTCTGCTCATTGTTCTAAATTTGAACCATCCTCCGAAATCATTTCAAGCACATCAATCACTGTTGAAAACATAATAGCCAAGCTGACTTAAGTACTATAGTGTGAACCAACGTGTATCACCAGCACGTTTAAGATTAGTTTCTTGATTTAAGCCTTGCCCTTTAGATAGCTCTTGAGTATTAAGTGCCTCAGCAACTTTTGCAACTTGCTTCTCCTAAACAATATCTCGGCGTTTACATGATGCTCCAACAACATTCACCACATTAGAAACCAAAGTGAAAAGTAAAGCAATTTGATTATGATTCTTTGCCACGGCTACAAGTGCCAATTGCAATTGATGAGCAAAACAATGTAGATAATATGCACAAGGATTCTCTTTCAGTATAAGTGTTTTAAGACCATTGAACTCACCATGCATATTATTAGCCCCATCATATCCTTGACCCTGTAATATGGAAATACTCAATCCAAGTTTGGAGAATAAATTTTTCACAGCTTGTTTAAGTGAGACAGCATTCGCATTAGCAACATGCTCAATACCTAAAAAGTGCTCAATCACTTGGCCTTTTTTTTGTCAATATATCATATTACAACTGCCATTTGCTCCTTGATTGATATGTCACGGGCTTTATCAATCAAAATAAAAAAAAGTGCATCACCAAGATCTCTAACAATCACATTGATAGTTTCAAATGTGGCCACATTTACAATGTCTTTTTGAATATCAGGAGATGTCAACTTGAGATTTTGTGGAGCATTGCTCAATGCAACCACTTTGACATCTTCATTATGATCAGCAAGAAACTTGAGAAGTTCAAGAAAATTTCCTTGGTTACTTGAATTTTCAGATTCATTGTGTCCATGAAACGCAAGTCCTTGTCTTAGAAGAAATTTGACACAATCAGCCGATGAATTCAAAAGGGTTTAATACTCAATTTGAGCTTGATCAGATTGTTTGAAAAAAATCATTTCAATATGTTGGTTTTGGTTTAACAAGTCTTGACATTTACTCGAAGCTTGATTATGAGCACTATTTGGACCTCCAACACGAGTCAGAATTTTTTCTTTTTTCTTCCAATTTGAGAAACCCTCACCAACAAAAGAATCACCACCAGCTTGATCTCCAACATCGGGTTTGAAAAGATAATAACATAAACAAAATGTTGTATCTTTTGTTACATTATACTCCAACCAATTAGGAAATTCACTAAACCAAGCCTGATTAAATTGCCGAAGTTTTTGCCCAAATGATTTTTTGTGAACAATTATGATCACGAGGTTGATAAGGACCTTTTTGTAGATATACCCTACAAATTTGGTCTCGATCAATAGCATTATAGTCCATAATCCGAGGCCATAGTCCTGGATCTGCAGGAAGGTCTACTAAATTGATTTCTATGCGACTTTATTTTGTGGAAGAATAATTATCATCTTCTTCTTGAGGAAGAGATGATTCCAACTTTGATTTTCTTTTGAAATATTTCTCCATGATTGTTTGAAAAAACTAAAAATCAAAATAAAAATTTATAATCAAAATCACAAACCCCTCACAAATCAAAATCTCCAAATTTAATACAAATCAAAAAATTTAAATTAGCACAAATCACAACAAATCAAAATTTCTAATTTTAGCACAAATTATAACAAATCAAAATCCCTAATTTAAATATTAATCACTGCAAATTAATATTTTTAATTTTAGCACAAATCAAATCCCTAATTCTAGCGCAAACAACAACAAATCAAAATCCCTAATTTTAATATAAATCACCACCAATTAAGATTCATAATTTTAGCATATCAAAATCTCTTATTTTAACATAAATAATAACAAATAAAATTTTTTTACAAATCAAAGCTTAACAAATAACTATAAATTAATACTTATAATTTTTATTTAAAAGTAAAAATATAAAAATAAATAAAGTTACCTGTAAACAATGAGGAGAAGATATCAAGGTTGTAGTGTGGTCCCAAATCTGTGTTGTGTGATCCTAATTTGGTGAATCACGACTCAGTAAATTGCAAAGCAACAAAGGGAGACAAAGAAGACAAAGAAAATATGAAGATACCTAACAAGTACTGTGAATAAATAAAAAAAAATAAAGAATTTCATACACTTTTAGGGTTTTAGAGTTTTAACCTTGCTGTAATTGGAGTTGTGTGCACTCACCCAAAAAAAAAAAAAGTTGTGTGTCAGTATTTGGTTGGCATTGGGATTCCAAAAAAAAAAACAAACAAACAAACAAACAAACAAATGAACATAGGTGCGTGGTGTGTGTGTCAGTGGGTTTGAGGTTGTGTATTAGGAGGGGCACAGTCTGTGTGTGAAAGCCAGACCCCACTAAAAAAAAAAATATTCAAAAGTTAGGGGGGGCACGTGACCCCCCTGAGCCCAACGTCCCTTCGCCACTGGTCTTTTATGAATTATTTTTAAAATTCATAATCAAATATTTTTACTAATTTTTTTTTTTTATTTTTACAAAATACGCATGCTTTTTGTAAAAAATGAAATATTAGATGATGTTGACAATATGTAATATTTAAATGTGTTTGTCAAATAATTTTTACAAATTGTAACAATTTTTAGTTAATCATAATTTGTATGTTTATTTATTTATTTATTTATTGGTGTTTGATATGACGATTTTGATAAAAAATTTCACAAATATTTTTAAAAGTCATAACCAAACCAAACTTGCCAAATTGAAAAACTCTTTTCATCCAATTGTTTGCAAAACTCTTGTTTCAATAACAAAAAATAACATGAAACAAAAGTGTGTACTAAAAATACATACCTATTTGCAAAATAACACTATTGCTCCAATCCATTTGACCACATTTGTTAACAATTGTATGAATCTGTTTTTGTTATCGTGAAATTAATTTTATACCACTTCGTTTTATTATGTTGGCATCATGATTTTGCATAACAAAAATTAATAGTTGCCAAGTTTAATAGGAAAAGATTTCAACAATGATCTAAAAGAAAAAATATTTTATTTTTTGACCCGTAAATAAAAAAATCTTTTAAAAAAATTGATTTTTTTTTTTTTTACCCTCAACATTTGATGACATGAACTTATTATTATTATTTTTTTTTATCTTTAACAAACAAAAACATAATGTTAGAAACAACATAATTTACATTTTTCATATACACAAACAATCTTGTAATCTACTTTCGATTGCCTTCACCAACAAAGCTACCAACAAAGCTACTGCGCTTGCGTTGCCAAGGCACATGCAATAGTCACCTTCACATTGGCCATTTCAATGTCTTCATCTCCTAGCATCATTATATCTGCAATCGTTGTCACTGTTGGGTTGTCGGAAAGGTTCGACACTTCATAGTTCTCGATATTTTGGATATTTTGCGTTACTTCATCAATGAGGCTATTTCGTCTTATGAAATTATGTAAGGCCATCGATGCTGCAACTAAGGGAAATCGTACTGTCCAAGAATCGTATTTCATCATGTTCCCCAACATGCCCCACCTTGATTTCCACACCCCAAACGTCCTCTCGATGCAACTATGCAATGATGAGTGTGCCCTATTGAAGCATTCATAATCGTCCTGTGGTCTTTGGTTGCGATAAGCCTGTTGGTGATACCAGTAGCTCTTGAATGGTGCCAAGAACCTTTTCTTATTACTATACCCACTGTCAACCAAGTAGTATTTACCTGCACATAAAAAATTATCATATATCACGCGACATTTATATAAAGTAAAGAAATTTAGAAAAACTAGTGCATATATGTCAAATAATTATTGCATACAATTTTATTAACAATCAACTTTTACTTGGTTCAAGATGTGGGAATCGATGCATGTCATTACTTGTCATGTAATGCAAAACTCTACCATTGTGCATGCTTCCATCCTAGCCAGAGGAAACAAAGTGAACCATAAATCAAAGTCACACACCGCAATAATATTTTGCGTGGGAATTCCTTTGCGTCCGTAGTACGGCCTATGTCCGACTATTTGATTCGGGCCATTACGTGCGTGCCATCCAAAGCACCAACGAAGTCTTATTTTACACGTGTGTGGTAGTAATGAGTTACATTACACATTGTTGTGGAAATGTAAATTTATTGCAATGCACGTGTTAAAGAAAAAATACAAGTATTGCACCTGGAACGACAAGTATTGTGCTTGCGACTGTAGATGTAGGTGCCGATGCCATTGCATAGCCATTGGGTTTAAACTTCTACTATGAACGTCCGTGAAGGGTATCATTGCCTACAACAATTCATGGAATTATCTTGACAATGTCTCCCCAGAGTACTAAAACTATTCTATTAATGTTTTCCAGGCGAGCCCTTGCAAAATATTTATGAAAATAGCCACCTTCTCTTCGACCTCTAAAAAGTGCTCCCGTTTAGGTACTAGTAGGCCAAAGTCAACAAGAGCTTGGCATAGTAATAAAAAAAGGTTCTTCGACATACCTATCGCATCTTCGCAACGCCCATGATGGCCCTAAAACAACTCGTAAATCCATAACCATCCCATTAGTATAGAGGTATTTCATGGTACTTTGTGGAAATTGTTGTAACAATATGTTGTTGCACTATTGCATGTTGCCAACAAGCTCGAATTAGTTGACTCTACCATGTCGGCAACAATTTCATCAATTGCGTCTCATAGTGATTGGTTACCATCGAAGTTACCAGGACCGGCCTTGTCATTCATTTTACCTATGAAAAGTAATAATGGAATGGTTGAGGATAGTAATCACAAACAATAAGGACACTTGTGCAACTCATAAATTTGTGAAGTATTCTAACAAATAGTGCAATAGTTGGTTAGTGTGTCGTATTGTCCACAACTTGAAACATAAAGACCTTTGTTTAAAAAATATATATATAGCAAACAACATCTATTGGGGGCTTTCCTAGTGTGTTTCTGTTTGCTGCCACCAGTTGATGTGTCTTCCACCGAAATTGTTGACGACTCTTCACGCACACAAGGGTCTGCTGTATGATGGATAGGCTCCGAAGGGGGCAAATCATCAGTTGTGTCATGGACAGCCTCGAAAGGGGGCAACCTGTTGTTTTCCTTAAGGCCGTCTTCTGCCACCCGACTCTCCTCATCCACTTGGAATGAGTTGAAAGCTTGACCGGGTGTCCATGCATTCTTCCCTGTTGTTGTTGCACCTTCGTACACCCACCACATTAACTCCAAGTGCTCCAATGGTTTGGTTCAGAACCTAACAACATTCTTGTTAATCTATAACATAAGGAAAAATATATAACACAAAAATTTGAAACAAGACATCAAAACAAATAAATCAAGGTGGTAAAAAAAGTAATCAATTGAAATAAAGCAGTAACTGAAATAACCAAATAACCAACAAAATTAATGAAATAAATTTACTGCAACAGAAATCAATTTGGATAAAGCATAAACTAACCAAATAAAATAAGCAACAAAACTAGGAATTTTTATACATTATTGTAAGAAACGGTTAAACCATACATAACCCATTACAAAAAAAAGAAATAACAAAATCAATGTATGTCTAATAGACCTTCTCAATTTTGGACAACATAATTAAAAAAAATCAATTAGGGTGGTCTGTAAACAGTGCCTATTCAACCATACAACAAAAGCTAGCAGATAGCGTTTACAAAACTGAAAATATGAATAACTGGAACATACCTTCTCCATTTTTGCCCACTAGTCGATTCATCATAACTTATACCTGTCGGTTTGTGTCTTGTGCCCACAAGTCTTGCCTATGACTGCCAATCCTTTTTGAGCAAATTGTACTTGTTCTACATTTGTTTCACGTCATGCACCTTTCTGGTACTGGTTTCAAAGTTCTTGCACATTGCTCTGTACCCGTGCATTTCTGGCTCCCACAATTGCCCCAAAACTTTCATTGTCTTCGATAGAAGGAATGAGAGTTTTTATTGCTGAGTTATGCTGTTCAAACAAATGTTAGGTCTCTTGACAAAGAATACAGTTGATAAATAAATAACATGAATGAATGAATGACTGGATGAATGTATGTATGTATGAATGTATGTACAAATATATGTGGTACATCAATAATGCACAATTGGACCATATAGGTCTAACATAGGGACCCCTTGGGTCTACATCCGATATCTCTTCAACAATGGGCCACGGTATTATAACCCCTGGGCGAGGGTGTAGGTCGCGGTATTATAACCCCCAGGCGAGAGTGTAGGACGCGGTATTAGGACCCCCGGGCGAGAGTGTAGGCCGTGGTATTATAACCCGCAGGCGAGAGTGTAGGCCGTGGTATTAGGACCCCTGGGCAAGAGTGTAGGCCGCGATATTATGACCCCTGGGCGAGAGTGTAGGCTGCGGTATTAGGACCCTCGGACGAGAGTGTAGGCTGCGGTATTAGGACCCCCGGGCGAGAGTGTAATGTATTGCCCAGTGCAAAAATTGCTTCAGAATATGGACTTCTATGCCGAGCTAGAGATATTTCTATGTGCCGAGTACGGAAAGCTCCAAAATATGGAGGCGGTTGTTGGTGTCAGGCAGCGATCAATTGCAGACATTGCAAGAGGATAATACCTCGTGTCAATGATTTCTTGTACCAAATGCCGAGTGTGTAGCCGAATGTGTAGTATAATTGTGTATTGCCCCAAAACTGTGTGAAAAGGAGTGAGAGTTTGGAACTCAAGTAATTGTCCTTGTGTGTAATTCTTGTATCAAGTGGGTCGAGTATGCATGCATAGCAAAGGTGTTGAGATGATGATCGGCTGATATGCCCCAATTGGAAAGCGGAAAATTGGCTAAGATGTCCCAGTGGGCAATAAATGGCCAAGGTAGCGAAATGAACGATCAGGAAGACGGAGGATTATTTCCTAGCCTCAAGATCCTGTTGCTGAAATTTCATGTCGATCAGATATGATTTGACCGTTGAGCAATCTTGTAACACCCGAATGTTTTAGGTTGTTGATCTCAATATTAGGCGCGAGAGGCATGAAATTTGTAGAATTGGACTTCAACGTGATTTTCGATTTATTGTTGATACTCGGCCGACTGGATTATTGGGGGAAGTGGGAAATATGTTGAGTACTCGGGAGTTACCGAGAACAGTAGTGACCAAGTTGCAGGTGTATAAATGACGCATAGGTTTTTGCGCAGTAGGTTTTGAAGTGGCTAAACGGAGATTGAACTGCCAAGTTACCAAATTGGTGGTAGAATTGCTTCCATTGTTGTGAACATGTAACATCGGATCACCATTGCCCCATTTCTTGCGAATGACATTAGTTATTCGGAAGAAATACAGATTTGACGCTGGCCAGAAATGCCGAGGAGTAAGCCAAGAACAAATTGTTAAAACGGATTTCGTGCCCCAGTGCTGTTGAATGACAGTTGTTATTTGGAAGGAATTCATCCTTTGGTGACAAATGAGTCGAGCTAGGAGATAGGCAGAAAGTCGCCAAATAAGATGTAGTTAGTGAATTCGGCATTGAGCAAACTCCAGGCGTGGCGGCAAAAATGTTGTTTTAGCTGCGATATGTAGCACTGCATATAAAAATCTATAAATTTGTGGTATAGAATTTACAAAATCAAACAGTACGGATATGTTTAGAAGGCTCAAAATAGTTGGAAATGACTATTGGATCGTTGGAATCAGACTCCGGATGGCGTAATTTTAGCCAAAAATGGATCCGATGGCTCAGATCAGTGGAAAATTAGGCTCCGCAAAGCACTGGATAATTTCACTGACACACTAGAAGGCTTGTCAAAAAAGTAAGAGGAAGTTGCCAGCAAGACTTGAACTCATGCCTATATAGAGAAGAAGTAGGACTTAACCACTTTGCCACACTAGATCTTATTTTTTGTATTCGGCAAGAAATATATTTGAACTTGATTGTTCTTTAGCCAAGTGGAGCATAGCCGCCACACACGTAAGACTTTATTTGGCTGCCAACTTATGGTCGTCTTCTCCAGCAAAGAACTGAAATTGCTCGGCAAATTGCAATGGCCCCTTACAGCTTTGTTTGTGCTCTGATTTCGACGCGGTTTGGTGCATTGGACTCGTCTCAATGAGTACTTCACACTGGTATGGTCAAAACTTGATTTCGATAATGTTGAAAATTTTAGTTTGCTGAAACTTTGGTATGTTCCGCTAATACTGGCGAACATCGTGACTTAGTAGGTTTGGACTCTTTGAGTTGACACAAATCCTCTAGTATATTCAGAAGTTGATTTTGGCAAGCCGAGATGCTAGTTCTATGCCGAGATAGTAGCGCTGAGCAAGATTGTACTTCCGAAAAATCATGAGATTTTTGCCGAATAGGTAGTTAAAGTAATAATTGTAATTATTCCGAGAATGTCCGCTGCTGTTGACATAGGTGTGGCTGATTAGTCTTGCCGAGTAAGCAATATTAGCCGGATATTGTTGCCAAAAATGTTAGCCGAATAATGTTACTCTACTGTCGAAAGCTACCTAGCCCAAGAAATCGGCATTTGATGTTTGGTGCTGAGTAAACTTTTGATGTTTTTATACTCTGTTTTTTGTTGCATTCAAAACTACAAATAGCTATATCTAAATCTATATATATATATACTTTGAAATTTGCAAAAATAATGTAATCGAATAAGGTTGCCGAAACCGTGTTTACAATGTTAATATGCAGTGGATAATATGCCGAATGAAAAACCGACTTGCAGAGTTAATAAACAATGTTGCGGAGTAGTGGTGAGCATGGTTGCATAATGTGAGTAACTCAGCAAACATGCTGCGGTTAATGATTTAAGTGGGTGGTGATTGCTGAGAATGGAAGTGTTGCAGTCCGATCCTCCATTGCCGAGCTTTGACCAAGGTGGCCAAAGCCATTGCTAGAAATAGTTCTTTCATGACATGGCCGAGTGACATAGGTGAGCTCGCCGAAGAACCTTGGTGCGGTCGGAATGAGCTTCGATTTTATGCGTGCTCGGCGAAAATTTTTCTCGGCCTTTCATTGATACCGAATGGCTTGCACCTATTGCCGAGAGATTGTCACGAGTCCTCTTGGTGAGTTTGGAAAATTGGCGGTGACCCGAAGTAGTGAACGAGCTACTTTAATGTCGGTGAACACACTTTGTTGCCAAATTAGTCACACTTTGTTGCCCCAGCTTTGGTGTGCAATTGGTGAATCTCAGTTCTTTACAAAAAGAAAATAATTAATTATGGAGCAACACATCTTCAAAAGCAAGTCCAAATATTAACAAGATATTTAAGGAGTTTACATATGCATGCGAGGCATAAAGAAAACATATACATATATTTTGGGAATGGAAGCTTTTGAGTGGCACTTTTCCGACCAACAGTTTTAGAGAGAGAGTTGAGACCCAACCATGGTGTGTGAGTGATTTTCTGACCACACTGCCAACTCAGTATTCAACTGGAGAGCACTGACGGAATAGATGGCGCCTGAATGACCTACAACAGAAAAAAGAGATTCTAGCGGTGGTTCGTCCACCCGGGGGCACTCCGATGATTAAGTCAGTAATCAAATATCTCAAAGATAATCAATAGTGCTCAACTCACTGTTCTGAGTATAAATTGCATACCTTAGACCCATGGGGGTGCCTCTCTTTTATAGCCAACACAAACTCAGTCCCAATAGAAACCTAGCTTCAATGGACTTTTGTTCAATGCTTATCCTGGATTCTCTTATAGATAAAGATAAACTCCCTGAGAGCTTTATCCTTATCCAAGCTGAGCACTTTCCTCATTCTAGGACTCTTGTCCCTTATCTGCTTATCTCGGATTCCGATATCTTTGGAAATAACCTCGGCCTAGCCGAGATCACATCGGCATCATGACCAGGACACGTGTCACCTCGGCTGACACGTCGGCATCACCTTGGCCACGTGTTGGTACTCAAAAAATATATCCCCACAACCGCCCCCTAGGTTTTATTACCACGGCATTCTGAGGTGATGGAACCTATATCAGTACTTCCTTCCAGTACATCGGCGTAACATTTCTCAGCCGAGATCATCATATAGGTCGACACGTCTTTTTAAAGGACAAGAATTCCAAGAGCTCCTCCATGCATATGAGCTGTCATGCATAATTACTCAACCGTTTTAGCCAGGCGTCTTCCCCTTACTGGATTGTACCTAATACGCGCCTGTAAATTGAATTTTTCTTGCGAGCGCCGTCTGACGCATACGTTGTTTTAGGCACATTAATTGCCTTTTTGCCACCTTTTCACATTTTTGACAAAACTAGTGTCCTCTCTCTTCATCTTTTCACTTTACATCGTTATTTCTGAAGCTTTTTCTCTCTCTAGCTTTTTCTTCCAAATCCTCCATTGCTACTTTCACGAAGCTTTCTGCGACCAGCCTGTCTTTCTCCTCTGGCGAGGTTTCTGCCGTATTTTCGTGCTTCCGACTACCGCTTGATCCCGGCGAAAATTTACTTAGGCTTCATTTTTTTGGTAAGTCACTGTTCCTCTTGGTTCCAATTCTTGATTCTTCCTAGAACTCTCTCATGTCCTTGATTAGTTTAATCTGTTTATGTATTTGAGTATGGTTGCTTCGCGATTCTATTTTTTTCCAATCCTTTCTTGAATATTCATACATTGCTCACACATTTGTTCACTTTTGCCATTGTTCTTGGCCTTGTACCCTTGCACACACTCTGTCATAGTGTTCTTGATAGTTCTTCACTGTTCTTGATTTTGAAACACGTTCTTATTTTCTGTTTTCTGTGTCTTTTCCAGATTCGTGTCTTCAATCTTTGTTTCCATAGATCTAGGTTTGGGATTTGCTTATATAATCCACAAATTTTTAGGAAAAACTTAAACGAATTCCCCTTAGGTTTTAGCCGAGGTCCCTTCCGAAGTCTCATACCTTTCTCTTAAGCTGACATCATGGGTATGTGGAAGCATAGGGTAGACACCCCGACAAAATTAGAATACTTTAGGCGAGAGTTTTCCATCCCTACTGACGTCCATCTGAGGTTGGTCGGGGAGGATGACTCCATCATGCCTACAACTGATTCTATGCCTTTCCCTGTTGTAGCCTTTATTGAATGTGGTCTTAGGCTCCCACTCGACATCCTCTTCCGTGAGATAATCCATTATTACAAATTGAACCCAATGCAACTCGCCATCAATTCCTATCGAGTCATAAAAGGTATAATAGCCTTAGCCAAACAAGAGAATGCTAGGGTTACCTTAGCCGACATCCAATACTGCTACACCATGTGTGGCCTTAAAAAGGACACAGGCTATGTTTACTACCTTAAACTGAGGTCCACAGAGTACAAAATCGTTGCTGACCTCCCAGACTCCAACAAAGGAGCTGGGGATGATTACTTCATTACCTCGGGGAACTGGGAGTTTGCTGCAGATGAGGACCTCCACCTCTACCCTCTTCCTCGTACAGTCTTTGTAGAGGGTAATGGTAAGAGCCCAGTGTTTGTACTTACTCGTTTTTAAAGTCTTCAATACTTCGTTTATTTCTAATGTCTGTTTTTCTTGCAGCTCTTCCTCAGCCACCAAAGGGTTTCCGCTAGTCTTTCTTTCCCAGCAAAGACTTGAGGAAACTATTGGATCTGCCAGTCCACAAGCGGAGAGCCCCTTTGGTACTCAATTTCATTCCCATGTATAAGTCGGTTCTTCCTGACGTTCCAAAGAAGAAGAAGAAGAGTCAGTCTCCTCCTTCCGCCACAACTCCACCAACAGCTTCTTCATCTCGGCCGGATCAGGGTTCAACCTCAGATCCAGCAGAACAACCATCTACCTCGGCTCCATAGCTGATCCCGCCTTCTCAACGCCATCGACGACGCCGAACAGTTTTTGCCGCTGAGATGGGCCGCCAGAAAGCAGATGCTAAGGACCTCTTGGCCAACATCCCGGCTACTGTTGATGTTAAACCAGCACTATCTCAGCCAAAGCCGAAACAAAAAAGGGATAAAGAAGGCTCAGCCAAAGGCAACAGTGACCCAGATTGATACTGAGGACACCCTGCCAATTTCAAAATGGCTTCGAGCAAGAAGATCGCATCTGTCTCTAAGAAGAGGCCTACCGAAGCCGAGCCATCTCAGTCAACTCGGTCTAAAAGGCCGAGGTTAGAGTCAGCCATAGCGTCGGGCTCCAGAAGGCTGGTGTCCCCTGGGCTCCACCCATTACTTTGGAGGATAGGCCAATCTTTGTTGAGGATAGTGCCGACGACATCAACGTCAGTGTTGCCCTTACTACAACCTTGCTCCTCCCTGGGGATCTCGACCGCAACGCCAAGATGACTGAGCATGAGAACTTTGCCTTGATGCTCTAGCGTTCTGTTCAAGTAAGTCTTCACACTTGGTATCTTTCTTTATTTTTTGTACTTAGAAAATTTTCCAATTACTTTTGCTCTGTTCATTTTCAGGCCATCCAGCATGCTCATTCCTTCTTAATGCAAGCTTTTAAGAACCGGAAGGAGCTGGCCGACAAGAAGAGGGAGGTCTCCAGTCTGTAGAAGACCAATAAAAGCTTACAATAAAAAATGAAGACTTTGGCAGATTAGGCTGAGGCTGCTGTTAAAGCCAAAGATGATGCTGAGGAGAAGGCAGATTCTGCAGAGGCCATCAAGAAGGTTCTTGAGGCCGAAAAGAAAGAGGCCGAGGAAAAAATGGCCCAGGCCCAGAAAGAACTGCAAGACACCTTGGCCATGAAAGACGCCTAGCTCAAGGCCACCGATCAGAAGGGATACAATGAGGGGGTGGCCGATGTCACCTCGGACTACGAAAAATAGGTGAAGCAGGCATGCAACAAGGGTTTCACCCTTGGTTCGATGACTTTGCTGAAAAAGCTCAAAGTCCCTGAGGACTTCCCCTTCAGGAATGCCGACGTCCTTCCTTTCCATTCCCCCCAACTCCAAGCCAATTCAACGACGATTCTGAGTCTGAGGAGGAGGCTTTGGTGAGGAAGTCCAAGGAAGCTGCTGGGGCCAAGTCCCCTACTCAAAATGAGCAAGTCCTGGACTTGACTCAAGATGAGGAGGGTGAGGAGGTTCCCAAGGATGCTACTCCTGAGAAGGCAACATCGGACGTGTCTCTCGCCAACAAGAGCCTCGATCAAACCGTTCAGGAAATAGATGCTGAGCTTGCGGCTGAGAAGGCTACTGAGATGTCCTCCCAGCAGTCTTCTGAACTTCAAACCCAACCATCTGGTGTTGCCAAAGAGTCTTAATTTGATCTTCTCCTTCTTTTTTCTGTGCTTGAGTAGCATCCTTTGAATCAATGTAAGCTCTTTACATGGCCGATGTGCCTTCTTTTGTAATCTCTGAACAATTACTCTTTTGGTAGGCCGAAGTGCCCTCTTTTGTACATAAATGCAACTTCTTTTCCTGAATGCTTGTATCTTTATCATCCCTTTACTGCTTTTGTATGTCTTTCATACTTAGAATAATTTTGTGTCTTCAATATACACCTTAGTCTTGTGCCACCTTCTCGAGGTGACATACCTCAGTTATACAAGCCAATGGTGTACATCGGCAAGTACATAAGTACCTTTCTTGGTACAGTCTTGGTCTCAACTTGTAAATTTTTCACAAATTTTCAACAAGTGTTCAATATAAACTTAGTTTAACTTCAACTTGTAAACTCGAGTTTCAACAAGTGTTAAACATAATCTCGGTTTAACTTCAACTTGTAAACTTTTCACAAATTTCAACAAGCGTTAAACATGATCTCGGTTTAATTTCAACTTGTAAATTTTTCACAAATTTCAACAAGCGTTAAACATGATCTCGGTTTAACTTCAGCTTGTAAATTTTTCACAAATTTCAACAAGTGTTAAACATGATCCTGGTTTAACTTCAACTTGTAAATTTTTCACAAATTTCAACAAGCGTTAAATATGATTTCGGTTTAACTTCAACTTGTAAATTTTTCACAAATTTCAACAAGTGTTAAACATGATTTCGGTTTAACTTCAACTTGTAAATTTTTCACAAATTTCAACAAGTGTTAAAACCATTTTCCAACTCTCTACCCCCTAATGTGAACTTAGGTTCCACTTGGGTTCTCATTATACATGTATTCTGGAGACGTCATTAACTATCATATCGGTCACGAAAAAATCAAGCTTTATTTATTACTTCGGCTAATAACAAAGAACAAGAAAATTTAATGATAAAAAAATTTAAGATTGCAAGTATTCCAGGGCCTTGGCAACTCTTTGCCCTCATTATCCTCAAGCCGATATGCCTCATTTCCCAGTACCGAGATGATTTTGTGGGGTCTTTCCCAATTTGGGCTGAGCTTGCCCTCTCTAGGATCCTTCTTGTTGCCGACGACTTTTCTCAAGACGAGGTCACCGATTTGAAACTCCCTTGGGTTGACCTTTTTATTATAAGCTCTGGCAAGCTGTTGCTGGTATGCTGCGAGTTGAATTGCAGCTTTCTCCCTTCTTTCTTCTAGAAGATCCAGATCTCGGGCTAAGAGTACATCATTAGTCCTGTTCTCTACTCCCTGGGTTCTGATCCCTGGGATGCCGACCTCCAACGGAGTGACAGCTTCTGTGCCATAGGCCATGGCAAAGAGGGATTCCCCTGTTGATCTTCTCAGCGTAGTCCGATATGCCCAGAGTACACTGGACAACTCATCCACCCACTTTCCTTTTGCTGCCTGTAGCCTCTTCTTTATCCCATCCGAGATAACTTTGTCGGATACTTCTGCTTGTCCATTGCTTTGGGAAAGCTTGGGGTTAAAAAGTAATTCTTGATTTTGAACTTTGCACAGAAGCTCTTGATTAGTTTACTGTCAAATTGTGTTCCATTGTCTGCAACTATTGCTTTTGGAATCCCAAACTGGGTGATGATGTTCTTCCATATGAAGCTCTTCACATCCACATCTCGAATCTTGGCAAGGGGTTCAGCTTTTATCCACTTGGTGAAGTAGTCTGTTGCCACCAGCAGGTACTTCCTTTGTCCAGTTGCTTGGGGGAGTTGTCCAACGAGATCCAAGCCCCACTGGGCAAACGGCCAAGGACTGGATACTGGGTTTAGGTCTGCTGCTGGTTGGTGTATCAGAGGTGCAAACCTTTGGCACTTTTCACACTTCTTCCCATAGGCCTCTGCATTTTTCTGCATGTAGGGCCACCAATACCCCTGGGTAATGGCCCTATGGGCAAGTGATCTGCCCCCAGTGTGGCTTCCACATATTCTTTCATGTATTTCGTATAAAAAATCTTCAATTTGTGAAGGATGTACACACCTCAAAAGGGGTTCAGTGAAGGATCTTCTGTAGAGATGTCCCTCTGCTGTCAGACTGAATCTTGCTGATTTCAATCTGATCTTGTGTGCCTCTTTGTGATCATCTGGCAGTTTTCCTTCTTTCAGGAATGCTACTATTGCATCCATCCAGCTTGGTCCCATGTCCACACACATTGCTTCACGCTCTGTGGTCAGTGGTTCGATGCTCGGGCCCGACAAGTAGTCAACCATTATCGTCCTTGCTTTTCCAGGTTGTACTGCACTAGCCAGGTTGGCCAGTGCATCAGCGTGACTGTTATCATCTTGGCTAACCTGATGTAGTCGGCAGTTCTGAAACAAGGCCACCAACCGTTGACCTCCTTTGCGTAGGCCGACATCCTTTCATCTCGGGTTGTAAACTCGCCCATTGTCTGGTTGACTATAAGCTGGGAGTCACAAAAGACTATTACCTCATCTGCTTCTACTGCCACTGCCAATTTCAGTCCTGCAATGAGTGCTTCATACTCTGCTTCATTGTTTGAGGCCTTGAACCCCAAACGAATCGATTGTTCTAGTATCTGCCCATCTGGAGATACCAGTACTACTCCTGCCCCCACTCCTTGTCGGTTTGAACTCCCATCAACAAACAATCGAAAGGAGTCACCGATGTAAATGCTGCAGGGTCTGAGTTTTTCTTCCTTCCTTTGTTCTGTTGCCCTCGACTGGGCTTCTCCTTGCTTGTTTGGACATTGTTCATCTCGGCTCAACAGAGCCCAATGTGCGATGGCTCCTGGAGTGAACTCGGCCACGAATTCGGCCAAGACTTGGCCTTTGATCGCTGTTCTGGGTCTGTATTCCAGGTCATACTGCCCCAAGGCCACTGTCCATCTGGCTATTCTGCCTGTCAAATCTCCTTGCTGCAATAGGGACTTTAAAGGGTGTTCTGTTAGCACCACAATTTTGTGGGCTTGAAAGTAATGGTTCAGCTTCTTTGAAGCCATTACTAAAGCTAGCGTCAATTTCTCTAGGGGTAGATACCTGGTTTCTGTATCAGCTAGGGTTTTGCTTACATAGTAAACAGCCCTTTGCTTCCCTTTTTCTTCTCGGATTACCACTGCGCTTACTGCGTGCTCTAAAACTGCTAAGTACAAAAACAGCTCCTCTCCAAGTTCTGGATTTGAGAGAACCGGAGCCATGGTCAAATACTTCTTTAAATCGGCCAGGGCGACTTCGCACTGTTCTGTCCATAAGAAGTCTGTGGCCTTCTTCACTAAGCTGAAAAAGGGTTTACATTTGTCAGAGCTTCTGCTTATGAACCTGTTCAGGGCTGCAGCCCTTCCAGTCAGCATTTGCACCTGTTTTGCCGACGTCGAGCTCTTCAACTGTAGAATGGCCTTAATCTGATCTGGGCTGGCCTCAATGCCCCTTCTAGTCACCAGGTATCCCAAGAAATTACCAGATCCGACTCCAAATGCACACTTCGATGCATTAAGTCGGAGCCGATATGTTTTAAGGATGTCAAAGACTGCTTTCAGATCGGCCAAATGACTTTCAGGTTCCTTGGTCTTCACCACCATGTCATCGATGTAAATCAGGTGTTTGAACATCTTGGTTACCAATCTTTGGTAAGTTGCTCCTACGTTTTTCAACCCAAAAGGCATTACTCTGTAGCAATACAGCCCTTTTGGGGTGATAAACGCGGTCTTCTCTTTATCTGGGGGGTACATGGCTATCTGATGGTACCCCCTGTAGGCATCCGAGAAGCTCATCCTTCCATGCCCTGAAGTGGCGTCTACCAGTTGGTCAATCTTGGGTAGAGGAAAATTGTCTTTCGGACAGGCCTTGTTCAGGTTGGTAAAGTCCATGCAGACCCTCCATTTACCATTCTTTTTCTTCACCACCACTGTATTTGATAGCCATGTCGGGTAATTTACCTCTCGAATGGCCCTGGCCTCCAGAAGTCTGTCTACTTCCTATTCCACTGCTTCAACGTGCATCAACGTCGGTTTTCTTGCTCGTTGGATTACAGGTTTAGTCGACCTGTCAACGTTTAGTTTATGGCAAGTGACCTCGGGGTCAATGCCAGGCATTTCGTAAGGCGTCCAAGCAAACACCTCAATATTTGCTCTCAAGAAAGCTTCCAACTCTTTTTCCTCTTCTTCGGCTAAGCCAGAGCCGAGAAGAAAGAAGCGTTCTTCATCCCCCTTATGGACTAGGATTTTCTTCAGTGCTTCTTCACTCTTCTCGGCTGGCTCCTTGCCGACATCCTCTAGGACTTCTACGTCCTCGTCTTTAATCTCTGCCTTCTCTGGTTCTCGTATGCTGCAGGTGGATTTCATTGCTACCATGGAGCAATTCTTTGCCTGCAGTTGATCTCCTCTGACCTCCTCTATCCCATGCTCTGTTGGAAACCACAATAATTGATGCAATGTTGAGGGAACAACCTCCATTGCATGCAACCATGGCCTTCCCAAGATAATATTGTAAGGGGAGGATGTGTCGATTACGATGAACTCTGTCTTTATCTTCTTCGTGCCAGCCTGCACATCTAAGCTTACTGCTCCCAGTGGCCATGTCGGCGTTCCATTGAACCCGACCATTGGGCCATTAGATTGTTCCATATTGTTTGGGTGAAGGCCAAGATCCTTGTAACATCTGACATACATGATGTCACAAGAGCCGCCTTGGTCAATGAGGATGCACTTCACTTGGCACTCCCCAACCTGGAGGGATACTACCAAGGCATCGTTGTGCGGATGTTGGACCATCTCCAGGTCGGCTTCAGTAAAGGACACTACTGGTCCCTGGTACTCCTCGGCCCGAGGTCTTTTCTCCCTTACTTGGTACACATGTTGCAAGTGCCTCACCTTCTGAGTCTTCCCTCGTATTTTGTTTTCGTTGACCTTCGAGTGAATTACGTTAATTACCCGAGGTCCGCCTGCCTGCGGCTATTGTGCTGGGGGAGGTGGAGCTGCCGGTGCTTAAGGCAGTCTTGTCTGCTCTTCCCTTATCCTGGCCTCATCTACAAGGTCCCTCAAATGGCCTTGCCTTACCAGGTCTTCTAGGTGCGCCTTTAGGGCTCTGCAACCCTGGGTCATATGCCCATCTTCGTTATGGAAAGCACAATGCTTACCAAGGCTTCGTCCCATAAACTCTCCTGGTACCCTTGCTGGTGCTCTGAAATAGGGTTGGGTTTGGATTTTATCCAGGACTTTGTGAATGGGGATTCGGAACACAGTTGTGACTGCCTGTGCAGCCCTTAGTCCTATCTCCTGCTTGTTGGATCCGTTGTTACCTTGGCCTCGCTTCGACGAGCCGTTTCCTTTTTCTTGCTTTATCATCGTGGTTCCTTGCGTGTCCTCCTCGGCTCTAGCATATTTCTCGATTCTGGCCATGAGCTCCTCCATGCTTTTTGGCAATGTCTTTGCCAGTGATTTTCAGAGTAGGCAGCTATCTTTCAGGCCGTTTTTAAATGACATGACGGCCACTTCTTAGTTGCATTCTGGTATTCTGTTGAATACCTCGTAATACCTCTTGGCGTAGGCCCTCAGGCTTTCGTCCTCGCCAATCTTCAGAGCCATTAGGGAGTCTACCCTCAAGGGCTGTAGTTTTTTTGTCATGAACCTGGCCACAAACATCTCGGCCAGGCCTTCCCAGGTTTTCACACTTCCTTTCGGCAATTTGTGAAACCAATCCGATGCAATCTCCCCGAATGATGAGGGGAACACTTTGTAGAGCAACGACTCATTTCCAGTGTACAATGCCATCGAGTTCAGCTATAATCCAACGTGAAAGTTGGGGTCCGACTTCCCATCGTATATCTGGAACCTTGGCATACTGAATCTCTTCGAGGCCTTAACTTTGTCTAACTCTACCGAGAATGGTGTTCTCGGTTTAACAGGGGAAGTTACCTCGGCATGCTCTTGCTTCCTCTTGAGGTAATCTCTCAAGTCCTCTTTGGTCCGGCCAGGAGCTCGGCTATCTCCTGACTTCAGTCTTTTCGGCGCACTGCTCTCAGCTTCGTTGTGAGCCCTTTTCGACCTTTCTCCATGAGTTGTGTCAAAGCACAGCTCTTGCCTTTGAACATGCCGATGTTCTCTGGGGTCTGCTTCCTTGGTGCGATGTGTCCTTTGAGATTCTTCCCTTCTCGACTCTCCTCGCCCGGCCTCCCTTGCAGGCCGGTGAGAGTGTTTTTCGCTCCTGGTGTGCTGGGGGGCTACAGGGATTGTTTTATGCCCTCCCTTTTGGGCATTGGCCGCTGGAATCGGCGTGTCCTGCAGCGGGAATGGTGGTTGCATGACGTTATTTTGCATCATAAAATTGACAACCGATTGTAGGTCGGCCAATTTGTTCGCCATCTCTTTCACCTCTTCATCCCTCCGCAAGCATTTATCCTTCCATACCTGGAGGTTGTCCTCGTTGTAACACCCGCTTCGATCCGATTTCTTTTGTACGTCGCCCTCCTAGCTGACGTCTTTCTTGCCATGATTCTGATCCTAAGTCTCCTCATTGCAACCATCTTCGTCCATGTTCAGGTCAACGTGTTTACTGTCCCCAACAGGGATTTCGTCTGAAACCTTTTCCTTCTGTCCGTCGCTGGCCATCTATCCTCCTTTCTTTACCATAGATGACGCCAAATTGTGTGAGTGATTTTCTGACCACACTGCCAACTCAGTATTCAACTAGAGAGCATTGGCGGAATAGATGGCGCTTGAATGACCTGCAACAGAAAGAAGAGATTCCAGCGGTGGTTCGTCCACCCGGGGGCACTACGATGATTAAGTCAGTAATCAAATATCTCAAAGATAATCAATAGTGCTCAACTCACCGTTCTGAGTATAAATTGCGTACCTTAGACCCATGGGGGTGCCTCTCTTTTATAGCCAACACAAACTCAGTCCCAATAGAAGCCTAGCTTCAATGGACTTCTGTTCAATGCTTATCCTGGATTCTCTTATAGATAAAGATAAACTCCCTGAGAGCTTTATCCTTATCCAAGCTGAGCACCTTCCTCATGCTAGGACTCTTGTCCCTTATCTACTTATCCCAGATTCTGATATCTTCGGAAATAACCTCGGCTTAGCCGAGATCACATCGGTGTCATGACCAGGACACGTGTCACCTCGGCTGACACGTCGGCGTCACCTTGGCCACGTGTTGGTACTCAGAAAATATATCCCCACACATAGGTTTACGAGCAACAATTCAATTATTGAATTTTGATATTTATTTATTTGTAATTCATTTAAATAATTCATGGGTGTGTATATAAAAAATGAGAAATATAAGGAATTCTCCCTTTTTTGGTCACAACCGCTGTGATTGTTACTCGCTCCGCGATAATCACAATTTGATCTTTAGAGCCAAGTTGCCTAGAATGCTCAAAATGAAGATGGTTATGGGTTGGTTGATGACGTTTAGCTGTAATCAAAATACTCCGTGTTTAATGTCGAATTTTAGATGCCAAAAAGGCCTAGAAGTCTAGCAATATTGTAATTGGAAAATTCACAGCATTCATGATCGGCTTTGTCCATGTAACGGTGTCAACCATCTAATCATTTTGTTGGCCGCAGCTTGTTCAGAGCTTGGCATAATGAAGCCAGCGTTGGGTCTTTATTTGCCGATCACGCAGAGAATCGAGGTGCTTCTCGACAGCTAGTCAAGCTTTGGTGAAAATATTTGCATTTGTGATCGGCGCCGAGAAGAGGCTAGCTTGTTATGGGATCTAAATGATTTTGTTGAGATTTTGATTAGCATCAACATGAGCCATTCATGACAATTGAAGTTGCCTCCAGATCAGACTGTTTGAATTTATATGCATAGATATATATATATGGCCAGCCGACTACCGCAATTAATTAAATAAGAATAATAATTTGTTTTTATCATAACTCATGGTCCATTCTAGAGAGAGAAAAAATTGAAGACCCAGCCTTGGATTCTACAGAAAGTTTTATCATAGGTACACGTGCATACATGTCAAGAATCAACTTTAAGCTAAGTTTTGAGAAACAAAGAATAAATAAATAAATAAATGGACAGACCCACATATGGATTTAGCCAAGCAACTTTATTGAATTGCCAAATAGATGCTTGCACCAAGAAAAGTGTGAAACCCATCTTTAGAGAGAGAAAATGGAGATGTAAAAGTAGACCCATGAATTCTATTCTGTTTTAAAAAATTTTCATCAACATAAGTTTGTACGCAAACACATACGTATATACAATTCAAGAATCCATTTAATCAGAGAGAATAGATCACCATCATGGTGTTATTAAATTTTTACTTACAGTACCATGTTTGCTATTTCCTTCGTTGACCTCTTTCAGACGTTTCCCACAGACGGTACCAATTGTGATACCATGAAATTCCTCTCACATGGGTTGTTGGTGAGATTCAACGAAGATAGTTCCATGAACCTGTAAGAGATAAACATGGTTGATGCCACTCAATTGGGTTTATCGGCCGGGGACACTCCGATGATGAAGTTAGAATCCATGAATGAAGAATCAAGAATTGTAAAGAGTATTTGTGTGCTGTGTGGAGTAGAGAGAGATCATCCCTATATGTCATGAGATGTCTTCCTTTTATTGATGGTGGGTGGGCCGAATAAGCCCAATAGTTAGTCCCTTAGTAGGCCTTATTTGGGTTAGCCCAATAAGCTGATATATATTTTTTTCTGGCTCCCACAGTTATGGTATGTGTCGTGCCTTTAAAACTTGTCTCAAACTCTTTCACCACGATTTCTAGGAAAATGCAAGTTATTTTCGGAGTCCCATACTGCTTTGTGGACATTGACCGATTGTGTTTGGGTCTAGGACTAACTATTACCCTGGGTGATGGACTGACTTGTAGCCTGCCTCCGCAAATTTTTGGAAAGGATGGTTGGTGTTTGGGACAGATCCGTATCACTAGTATGGTGCGAGAAAACAAAAGTTATCGTACACATGTAATAATTAATAGAATTGCAAAGTGAAAAAAATAGTACAAGCAATAATAATATAACAAAAGGCTAAAATGAGTTTATTAACGTGCCATCATAATTGGAAAACCATAAGTATTGCATAATATACATAGAAAAGGTAACATTTCTAAAGGTAAATTAGGTATGCAGCAACAAAATAACAACAAACAAGCTCAACACGAAGGTCACACATTGAAGGACACGCAAGGAGTGTTGAAAGTTGATGAAGTCACCCTTTAACTGGAATACAATGTTTGTAAGGGAGATGTGAAAGTCAGGGATGTGCGTTTGGCCATATTCGTCACACCAACCAACCCAACTATGACATGGATGAAGTAGACAAATGTATAGTAATGTTTAAAAAAAATGTAATTTGTGAAACTTGTAATGACTCACCATTGCACAAGGGCATTGGTAGTAGGCACGACCCGAATTTCTCGAAGGTCTTGAAATCTTCACAAGACAATGGCCAAAGCCATAGGTACACAAAGGTCCTAGCTGCATAGACGTGGTAGATGACATAAAGGAAGCCATAGTCTGTTTTGGGAAGAACCATAGATGAAAAAAGAGTAATGGCTAGAAAAAAAAAAAATTTGAAAAAATGTGTTCAAATGTACCATAGGCAATTTCTTGGAAGGGAAAAACGAGTGTACATTGCCTTGTTTTTGAAGAGAGGCAAAAACCAATGTACATTGCCTTGTTTCTCAACAAACACAAATGGTAATTAACGTTTTCATCAAAGAAGATGGTTCAGAAAAAAAAAAAAAAGAAAAAAAGAAAAAAGAAAAAAACACTCTGTGGTCATCCAATGTTGTTTAAAAAAATAGGAAAACCCTCCATGGGAATAAGGGCAGACTGCATAAACATAAAAATGTTTGGATGCAAAACAATGGAAAGGAAAATCAATTACAAAAATCCTCCCTCAAATCCTTCAACAACAAAAAAAATACATCGATTGGTCATCAATGTCCCAAAATTCATTTCGGAGTTCGAACAAAAACAAAATATTGCATTAAAAACGACCATTTTCCATAACCAAAGAGTATTTAAAAAAGAAAATGTCAAGGATATTCATTTTTCACTCAAATCCCCAGATCCACCTTCGAAAACATGGTTGAAAGTACCAAACAAGGCCAACACACAAAACAAACCGAAAATATGGTTCATTTGTTGATCGTGAAAACATTTTTGGACGTTTTTTGGGTTTTTTTTTTTACCCTACATAGTGAAACTGTAGGTGGATGGATGATTGAGAGAAAGAGCCTCGATTTAGGGGCTTTGATCTGAAAACCAAAATGTGATGGAGTTTGTTTTGAAAACCAAAAAATCGTGTGTGCTCTAAATCAGCCATTTTTAAAGACTGTAACTGCGAATAAGGGTTAGAGTTGTTACCTTCATCGAAAGTGGGAAGAAGGGTTAGAGAGATGACGATCTGGATGATCCTTTCTCTTCTGCTGCAAGCTCCGGTGGGATGAGTATTGTTGAGAGCCAATCTGCTGCTCGGAGGAGTCCCGATTGGCAGCGACGTGAGTTGTGCAAGGCTGGCTTCCATTGTCCTCTCGCTGATGTATGCTCACAAATTAGTAAAGTGTCTCAAAGAGGTTTTGTGTGAGTTTAGAATGTCAATTTATACATACATTTATTGAGACCTGTGTCCACAACGGGCCAAAGAGGGATATTTTGGTAATTTCACCAGCTAGGCTTCTTTCGTACACTACCGAAAATATGATGTACTTTTCTTTTTTTAGTAACTTTTTAGTTTTTTGTACTACTTTAGAGTTTGCTAAACAAAGCCATAATATTAGAGATTATATTCTATCTAGTCAACAGCAAAGTTTTATTCCTTTTTGTGTATTACAGGACTCATAATCCTTTAAAATAATAATAATAATAATTAGCTTGAGAAAATTATAATTTTTAATATTATTGAATTTGCATTTTGTCCTATGAACTTGAGGGTTAAGTCAAAAATTGAGAGAGCCTTTATGATTGTGGGTTTGTAATTTTGAACTGGATTTTACAATAATCAAGAAAGTAAAAGTCAGACACAATTTTTTTACCTTTTTGTCCTTATTTCATTATGAAATGTTCCACAATAATAACTATTTTAGAAACAATCATATTAATATTTCTAGCATTATTGTTTATAAAAAGTTAAGTACTTTTAAATATTTCTAGCAACTCATCTATTGGCTGGTATAGCTACTCATGAGGTAGGATTTCATTCTTGGATTGAAGTGGTCAAGATGTGATTTGGGCAAATGTTTTTACTGATGCTTTGACATCTATAATGTTTTCCTTTACCAATCAATTTTTTTTAATTTTTTTCATAAATTTAATAACGTGAAGTAAATGGATACTCTAATAAATTTTAATACTAGTAAATGAAATCAAATTAAATTCTTGTCCCCTTAAAAAGTTTTGGTAGATAGTACTAGCTCAATCTTGGAAATGGGGTGACTGCTATGCGGAAACACATATAAACATCCCATTTTGACCGGTATTAAGACTTGGGCATTTCCTTCTAGTCACCTGATGATGAAAACAAGGACGAGTAACTTCGATTATATCTTCCGCACGAACAATGAAAGTGGATCCTAACCTTACATCTGTTTTGGAAAAAACAATTTTTAGACCCATAAAATCGTTTTCTTAATGTTTTTATGTTTGTTAAATCTAAGTATTCTAACTTTGTATCTTCTAGAAAAGGACCAAGAACATAGTAGAAATGAATAGAAAGGAGGAGAATTCTTCAGAAACACATTGATTGTCCCTCACTTGACCATGGTTGTACACTTTTACCCTAACCATATTTTTTTTTGAACGTGTAACATACCGGGGGGTACCCGTGCGTGTTAAACAGTTCAGACCCTCAATTTCTTTGATCTAGTCTCAAGAGTGCAATGTGAAATATAGATAAGAGTCTAGATTTGGCAACTTTTATAGAAAATCCGTTTTGTTACAAAATCTTTGCTGAAAATGGACTACATCACCAGATCTTAGAGTCACTACCTAATATTTTGAAAAAATTAGGAAACTCGTGATTCGTGTCAAGGCCACTATTCGTCGTAACCAAATTGCTTTGCTCGGAACCTTAGGTATGAAAGGGAAAGGTCATTAATTGAACACCCCCGTTCACCCGATCAAAAGATCGGCCTCTACTAAACCATGATGTGAGTTTTATTTTCTTTATATGTTCATGTTCCAATTATTTAATAAATCCTAAAATTTACTATGTGAAGCATAGAAGTATAGATTATGCCATTCATTTTGGAACAACTTGATTTCATGTATTTTGAAAGAGTTTTGAAGATGTACAACTCAAAAGAAATTGAGTTTACAAACATGAAAAATTAACATTAGGTAAAGGAGAAATGGGTCTTAACAAACATGCGAGACCTAGACCGTACCTCAATACGAAATAAGGGATGGGTTTCAACCAGATAAAGGACAAATGGGTCTCAACCATTATGCAAGACCCAGATCGTACCTCAATATGAAATAGGGGATGGGTTTCAACCGACGAATAATGTTAACCATCAACCTAAGAAAGATGAGGTATTAACCGATGGATAGTTTTAACCAACAACCCAAGAAAGAGGAGGTATTAACCGATGGTGGTTTTAATCGACAGCCCAAGAAAGGGATAGTATCGTCATCCCAAAGAGGGGCCAGTATTAACCGAGTGGTGTTAACCATCAATCCAAAAAAGGGGCCAGTATTAACTAATGAAAAAGGTTGTAATCCAATGTTGATGTGAATGGATTGTAGCTAAGTGATGCAACAGTGTGATAGTTGTAACCATGCATGACAAATATAATAGATAGTGCATGTTTGATAGTGAATGCAAAAACATGAAGGGTGTGATGTGAGGCATGCAATATGCAATAGGATATAATGACGCATAAATAATATGATGGATGCACAACAGATGAATACACAAATTGATTTTTTTTTCTTTGTTTTCAAATTTTTTTTTTTTTGATTTTTTTGCTTATTTTTTTAGAATTTCTTTTTTTTTTTTTTTTGTTGATTTTTTTTTGAAAATTTATGTACATACCATATATATGTATATGGATACAAACAGTATACAAAATACGTATTACATACATATACATACACATACAAAAATATACATACAAACTACATATATATATGGTTACATACATATACATATATATACGGATACATACGTATATATAGATTATATACACATCTCTCCATCGTCCCTGTTTCTTTCTCTCTCTCTCTCTCTCTCTCTCTCTCTCTCTCTCTCTCTCTTTCGTCTTCGTCGAGCGCTGTATTTGGTGTATGATTTGAACAATCACGGTGCCTGACCGACAGTAGTTGGACCGACCTCAATTTGTCAAAGATTGCCTCGGCAATCCTTCTTCTTTTGGCTTCTTCTTCTTCTTCTTCTTCTTCTTCTTCTTCTTCTTCTTCTTCTTCTTCTCTATTCTCTTCTTAAACTAAGGCCAGTGAGAGATAGAGTAAAAAGCTACAAAATAAACTCTGTCTACCATTACTCTGCAACCTCTCTTCTTGATATTAGTCTCCCCTGACATGGCATCTTCTCACCATCCTCTCACTCTCTTTCCTAACCTTAACGATTCCCCAATCAAGATTACCAGCTCCTCTGAATCTTGACAGAATGCCTCTACCCCTACCCCTACCCCTATTTTCAATTTCCCTGCGGTGTCAGTCGAACAACTGATGGCAGTGTAGTCTGACATTGATGCCAACCATTACACACTGAAGTCCTATGTGGAGACTGTTACCACGATTTCTAATTTGTCCCTCCAGCTGTAGAACAGGACAAGTGAGGTACATTGGTTAAACGCACAACTCTCTCTGCTCCAGCTTATGTACAAGGATGCTTGAGAAGAGATTGACCCACTGAAAAAACTAAACAAAGAGCTGAAATCACAGGCGACCTCTGTGGCTCGATTCGGAACTCCTTAGCACTCCTCATTTGATGGCTGGTGGGGAGTAATCTCTTTTGGAAGTGCTACCAATGCTGAGGCAGGGTCTTCAAGGGCTTCTTGAGAGTGAAGATATGGCGAGGCAACTGATGGTAGAGTTGAGCAACAAAATTGTCTACAAATGGAGCCGGTTTATAATCTTCACTGCCGGGCTACTGCTGGAAACCAAGAAAATTCCTCCATCTCTCTGTTTTTTGTATTTTCAATTTTTTTTTCCTTTTGTTTATTTTTTTCTTTTTTTGCTTAGGAAGGAGCACCAATGCTTCAGAATTTCCCTCTTTTGTTGTTTTGATATCTTCTTATCTGTTTTTTCTTCATAATGCTTGTCGGGGCTTCACGGCTTCACCTTGAAGTGTCAATAAAATAAGTTATGTTGTTTGTACATTATGGCGTGAATGGCATAACACTTGAGCATGAAAAACATTTTGTTTCGAATTTGAATATGAGAATGATTGAATTTTCGATGAGTTTTGTTGGACCCTAAGCCTTCAACTGACCAAAAATAAAAAAGACTCGATGAAAGAAAAACAAAGCAAAAGCAATCCAATCATACCTATTTAAACTTGCTGGAATGAAAGACACTCAAAACAAGACTCTAGAAGACAAACCATTGAGCCTACACAAGTCGAAAGTTTTTTTTATTTTGGATTATATCAAAAATTGGCCGGCCGCTAATTGATTGGCTGGTCAGCTAATTTGTTGTCTAACTAGCTGAAAAATTGATAGGTCGGCTGATTCATGAACCGACCGACTGAATGAACTAATGAACTGCCTGAAAAATTGGCTGGCTGGCTAAACAAGTGGCCGGCCTGCTAAAATAATCAGGAAACACACATAGAGTTAACTAAAAACTTGGGAGGTTGACTGAATTGTTAGCTGGCCAGGTGAAACATGTAACATGATACTCGAGTGTGTAGGGAGAAGACAGAATTCTTGACTCAACTATCCCCCTGGTTCATTGCTTTGACTTTTTCTTATTTTATTTTATTTTATTATTTTCTGTTAAAAATATTTTGACCAATATGAGAGTTAGATTAGCATGCTTGTTCCACTCTCTATTTTGAAATCATGTAATTCAAGCTGCGAGCACTAAAATTTTTCCTTTTTTGGGTCCAAGAAATGGTCTGGGTTTCGCAAAAATGGAATAATTTTCGAGAAGATCAGTCAACTTCATTAAAAGTTCTCAAAATCTGTTTTCGCAAATGGCCACTACTCGACCAACATGAAATCAACTCTTGAGATGCACTACCCCAAATCCAAACTTGATTTACCTTGTAATTGAATCTGCCATGAAGAAGAGATAGGACAATCGAACTGAATGAAGATAACCCAATTGATCATGGATAGGATAGCTGAGTTGAATAAGGATAAACCAATCAAACATGAAAAAGACAAACAAGTTGAAAATGGTTGGGGCCTAACTTCAAGATGAAGCTGCCTACGTATCCCAAAGATAGGAATCAAGCCTTACGTAGTTCCGGGGTAAGGTTTGCTCGGGTATTAACACTTTCATTTTATGTTCTAACTTTTTCCAATGCTGTCCTTCCGGGTTTTCGACCTTGCGAGCTTTTTTTTTTTTTTTTTTTCAGTTTTTCATTTTTTTATTTTCATTCATTTTTTTTCATGTTTGAATGTTTTAATTTTTTTTCTACTCTAACTTTTGCCTGGGTCGCCTTTCTGGATTTTTGGCCCAATGAGCCTCTCATGGGTTCTCATGGGTAGTTTGTACATGTTGATTGGTTGTGAGATCTCTAGGGCATCTAAATCAATGAGAATGACTATTCTTCCTAACCAGATAGACTTGATGACGTAGGGACCCTGCTAATTGGGTTTGAATTTGTCCCTAAGGTCGTGGATAGAAGTTTGATTGTCCTTCAACACTAAATCTTCTTCTCTTCGATTCCGGGGATTTGAAATTTTTTTTTTTGGGGTCTCTATTGGCTTAAGAAACAACCCAGTTTGAATCTCCAATCACACCCAACCTAATTGCCTCTAGTTCTAGGGTAGCTTTCAATTCGGTTTGCAAACCTCATACTTTGGTTGATTATTTGAACACTTTGAATCAAGGTTTGAAAGTTAGGGAGGTTGAGTCCCAAGGTCGAGAATGATCCTATGTTGTACAGTCTTAAGATTAGTTCCAGGCATGTCTTCGTAGGACTATTCAAAAATAATTTTAAAATCTTTTAATAAAGAGACTAATCGCTCATGCTTTTCTGAAGATAATGTAGAACCAATTTAGACCAAGCCAGGATCCTTCTCAGTACCCATATTAACTGAAAGAATCTCCTCCATTAAGAGCTTAACATATCTCTCTTCCTCCCAGTTGATCATATTTTGCAAATCTCGAGAAATTTCTTCTTTCTCGTTTTCATCGAAGTTTTTGAAAATTGTGGTCAATGCAATGAGCTAAAGGTATAGAGAAGTAGGCAAAATTTATGATACTTTTATTCAAAAGAAACTTCAACTCAATGATGACAACAAACGCAAAAGAAAATGACAAATAAGACCTAGACAGGAAAGAGATGTCTAGGTTAGCACTCCCGAAATCAACAGACTTATACTCGCTAAAATGACTCGAGCCTGATCCTAACTCTACAGATTGGGTGGAATCAAACTCAGACTCAACAATCAATTCAAAACTCAGAATAAAACCATTCTTAATGGTTAAGTGTAGGCCATCAACCACATCTAGAATTAAATTTGTGTAACTTGTTGTATAAATTGTGTACTTAAATAAAATAAATAGATTCATATTGAACAGCTGTAGCTTGCTTTTCGTGCTCCTTTCGGATCCAATAGCCCTATAGTTCAGACTCCCGTGGTTCTGAATATGATCTCACAAGTGTAATGTAAAACAAATAAACACAAAAGAGTCCAAATCCGACAAATCTTTTGGAAAATTGATTTTGAATCAAAATGCCAAAAATGAACTGCTTTGCCAGATTACAGAGTTGCCACCTAAATATTTTTAAAAAATTTAGGGAACTCGGGACTCGTGCCAAAGGCCACTTATCCATTATCACCAAAGTGTCTCAGCTTGGGAACTTAGGTATGGGAGGGAAAGGTCATGAATTGAGCACCCCATTTGCCTGATCAAAGATCGACCTCTACTAATCATGATGTGATTCTTATTTACATTATATGCTCTTGTTTCGATTTATTAGGCTAACTTTACTAGGTGAGAACAGTGTAGACAGAGCCCTTCTAGGCTCTGTTTATCGCTTCTGCACTTCTCTGTCATGGGGAACTCAAGAGAAGAACGATTTCGAGTCCAAAACCACCAATAAGCACAATTTGATGGCATGATGATTTTGAGCACATTTGGACAAAATTTAATAAATGCAATGGAAAACCACCCTTCCCTCTTATCGTGAAGGCTCAAAGAGGAAAGTAGACACGCACCAAGTCTTATCAACATATCATGGATTGATACGTGACAATTCTTGGAACGATGGATTCGCCATAATATCCAGCCGAATCCAACCAACTCTAAACATTTTTTTTATGTCGGTTTCATTGATTTTAGGCGAATTTTGTTAGTCTTTGCCATTCTTTAATCAATTTGTCCAAAGTGATAGTTAAGTCCACTAAATGAGAAGAAACGTCAAACAAGAAGTGATCCTAAGCATGAAATAGAGCCTATGCCTTGACGATGAACCTCCGTAGAGATTAAACCATTGAGCATAGGTTTCTTTCTCATGCTTTGAATAACCGTCGATCGGTTGAAGTGACTCTCAAACAAAAGAAGAGAAGAAAAGAGGGAGGTTGTAGAAATGATTGTGGGATCAATTATTAGAATGAGACTCTTCAACATAGAAATTAAACAATAAAGCTATCAACTCAAACAACTCGTCGTCTATGGCCTAAACTACCGAAGCTATGAGGACGTACAATACAACAAGCAAATATTCAAAGCATAAACTAATTTAATAAATTAGGACAACCCTAAACAGTCCCAAATATGCAAAAGAAAAAAAAAAAGAAGAGAAAAGTGGTCGAAAATTATGTTAAAGAGAATAAAAAAAAGTAAGAAAGAACAAGGAAATACAAGGCTAGTGAACAAGAGCAAGGAGAAGTGGCTAACCCCTCCATTTTTGAGACATCAAACCATGTTTTTTTAGCCTTTTTTAAACTCTGAAAATGAGTTTAAAAGTCAAAGAAAAAATGTAAAAACAAGAGGGTGAGCTATGAAGTAAGGTGCAAGAAAGGGTGTTAAACCTTTCTACCTTTGGTAGCTATTCAAACCCAAGTTTTAACACTTGAAATGGATCCAAAACAACACAAAGACACCCAAAATAGATAGAAAGGGACAGAAATGAAAGCAAGAGAAAAGGTGGTAAGTTTATACCTCTTGAAGAGGACAAGCTCTTGTTGTGAACCAAACTTGGTCCAAGAACACTCTTAAGCTTGAATTGTGATTCACAAATCTCAACCAAGGCTCCAAGGCTTTGCTCTAAGGTTGTATGTAGTGTATAGATATGGTGTATGGATGATCAAATATCTCAAAGTTAGCTTGGACAAGAAGAAGGGGCTTTCAACTATGTTCTAGCTTCTTTGAAAATTTTCCAACCTCTAACACTAAGATATATGCTTGTATTTATAGAATTTGAGAAAAATAGGTCAAAAATATCTTAAAAAATGGATAGGTGGCTCATTCCCGCCCGAAACAGTGTTTCTTGCTAAAGACAGCTGGCCGGCTCCCAATGTGTTCTCCTGTTCCTCTATTTCAAACTCAGTGTAGGGTGGCACAATGTTCAAAAATGAATTTCTGGGGGAAGAACAGTATGAATATGAAAGGTTTGAGATTGGTTTTGGAGATTGAACTTAAATCCCTCGTTGAGAACTCAAACCACACTCAACGCAACTTTCATCATCGACTGCGCAAGACAAAGCGTCCAAGTCTATTGGGCGGTCAAAAATGGGGTGTCTACAATTGCCCCTCTTTGATAGAGCTCGAAGTTATGAAATGACGTGAGTAAATGTCAAAGCCCAAAGACAACCCATTTGAAGAGGCCATAAGACTTGGGCAAGAAAACAAATCAAAATACAATTGCCAAAGGTTGAACCCAAAGGTTGCCCACGTATCCCCTTTGCAAGGAATCAAACCTGCGTAGTTCAAGGGCAGAATGCAAAATGAGATGCAGGAAACATAACTTATGATCATGTAATGAAACAAATGCAATGAAACAAGAATATAAATAACAAGTGACGAAACAATGCTATAAGCAAAAGCAGGTATGCAACGTCTAAACGAAAGCAAAACAACTCAAGCCATGTCTCACACGGAAAGAGGTGAGTAAACAAACACGAGGACAAAGAGAGTGCAAACCAAACTATGTCCCACACAGGAAAGATGCCAACCTAACTACGTCTCATGCAGGGAAGGTGGAGGGCGATGCAAACATCGGGCGCACCCAAGGTTTTAACCGAGGAAAACAACAATCCCAACGTGTCTCACGTAAAAGGAGGAAAGGTGGTGTGAACAAATAGGCGCACCTGCTGTTTTTAACCAAGGAAAACAACAATCCCAACATGTCTCAAGAGAAAAAAGGAAGATGGTGTGAACAAACAGGCTCACCTGCTATTTTTAACCAAACGAATTATCTTAACGCGTCTCACGAGAAAGAAGAAAGGGTGGTTTGAACAAATAGGCGCACCTGCTATTTTTAACTAAGTAAACAAGCCTAACGCATCTCATGCGAGAGGAGGAAAGATGGTGTGAACAAACAGGCGCACCTGCTATTTTTAACCAAATGAACTATCCTAACGCGTCTTATGCGAGAGGAGGAAGGGTGGTGTGAACAAATAGGCGCACCTGCTATTTTTAACCGAGTGAACAAGCCTAACGCATCTCACGCGAGAGGAGGAAAGATGGTCTGAACAAACAGGCGCACCTACTATTTTTAACCGAGTTGAACAATTCTAACGCATTGCACGCGAAAGGAGGAAGGGTGGTGTGAACAAACAGGTGCACCTGCTATTTTTAACCAAGGAAAACAATCTCAACACGTCTTACGTGAAAGGAGGAGATCAAATCAATGAAAAAAAAGGACAAATCAACAGAAAAGTAGACAATCCTAACGCGTCTCACGCGAAAGGAGGAGAATCAAATAAACAAAAAAGCAGACAACTTTCTAAATGGAGCGAGATTATCTCATCCCTAGGAAGGCCTCGGAAAACAAAGCCATGAAGCCTACGGAGATAACTTAAATCAAGGTACAAAGCATAAACACGAGTTTTAAAAAAAATGCACAAATCTAAAATGACTGTCAAATTAGCAAATTTTCAGAGCAAGTTTGTCAATTTTGAAAATAGACTTAGCTTGAATAATGGAACGTATTACAAATTCTCAAAACAACGAGATAATGGTAAAAAGCATGAATTAACGAAGCGAATAACGGAATAATGGAACAAGTTATAACTTCGAAATGCCAACAAAACAAATTATGAGTTAAGCAAAACGAATTATAAATTAAACAAAACAGACTATGAATTCAAACCAATTTTAAACAAATAAAGTAACAAAATTATCTCCCTTCTTTTTTCTCTTCTTCCTTCTTTTGTTTTTCCTCTTTGTTTATTTTTTCTTTCCTTGTTTTTTTTCTTTTATTTTTTTTTTGCCTTTCGTTTTTTTTTCTGCTCTATTTTTCCTTTGCTCTCTTTTTCTTTTTCAATATCTTCTTCACTATTTTTTTTCTTCTTCATGCTTGTGTTGTTTTTTTCTTTGCTCTTTCTCATTTTTTTTCCCCTCATTGTTTCTGCTCCTCTCTTTTTTTATTTTACACCTTTTCCAAACCAAATTGAAAAAACACACTGAAATAAACAAAAACCAAAATTGGGTTTGCATTTAGAGCCGCCGACTCTCAACGAAGCATGGTCGGGCCCAAATAGAGCCGGCTGGCTCGCGATGGCGGTAACGAGGCAGTTTGGTAAAATCACCCACCGTGGTTGGTTTAAAACACACCCAACCCTCATTTTGTACACACATACACCTGAAAACCCTTATTCTTTTTCTTTAGGCTCCCTCTCCTTCTAGATTTCCTCTTTTCTCGCATTACCCAACATCTCTCATGAATTTTTTTTATAAAACCCTTGTCACCCTCTACACTTTGAACCGAACAAAAAGTGATTTAGTTGAGTTTTGGGATTTTCCCTTGGTTTTTCTTGCTTTCTCACATATTTACCCATACTTTTCCCTCTCCCTCTTTGATTTTTACTTTCTCTTTATTTTCTCTCTCCTAGGGTTTAGGATTTTGGGGGTTTTTTTTTCACTCAAACTCACCCATCCGCTCACTTTTCTCCACTTTTCTCATTATTGCTAGCGATGAGGTTCCCATCCCCGACCCCGTTGTGGGTATTGGTGTCGTCCTAAGTGAGGATATAGAGGCTGAGGATGTCTTTCCTCCCATTCCTAAGCCGAAGTTGCCTCCCCTTGCTGATAAACCATTTGATGTGGCCATTTACCAGCCATGTACACATGCTCTAACCTTGGGCAGTATCCTGCGATTAGAGGGTCTCCTCCCTGGGATTGACGAGGCCATTATATTGCGAGAGCCTGTGGAGCACTTGTCCGTCGATGCCTCCACGGTAAGCAATTTCTTCTCTTTGTTTGAACCTATTTGAATTCCTTTCAATGCACTGCGAATACTGACAACATTCCCACACTACAGGTGATGGCCAGGAGGATTAGAGCTTATGGGTCTATTTCTGGCCCTAGGCACTAGCACGAGAGGCTCCCTGCGGAGGTCCATGCATTAGTTGACGCGGCTGGCTTCAGGCCATTCTGATTATAACTAGTGCAGATGAGGGCTGACTCATTACTTTATGGGGCCCTGGTGGAGTGATGGTGGGACACCACATACTCGTTTCACTTCTCGTCAATCGGGGAGGTAACTTTGACCCCGTATGACTTCTCGATGCTCACTGGCCTACGGGTCAGGGTTGGCGGCCCTATTGCTTTTAATCTAGACGTGGCGCAGTGGAGAGCTGCACAGCTCCATCTCTTCGAAGTGATCCCAGAAGCTATCGGTCCTAGGATGGTGAGATATAGCTGGCTCTTGAAGCACTTCTCTAATATTCAGCTAACTACTCTAGAGGAGGTCGCCTAGTACACCCGTGGGTTCCTCATGTATCTCCTCGGTACTACCCTTTTTGCGAATAGGGAAAATATCATAGGGCTATATCTCTTGGGAGCACTAATGCATCTACAATGGGTGGGGGAGTATGAGTGGGGTGGCGCCGGCCTAGCTACCCTATATTGCTACATGAGCTCCGCATCTCGCCGTAAGGCGGACTTACTTGGCGGCTATTGGCGAGTTTAGGAGGTACACCTAACAATTCTTTTTTCTATTTTGCTTTCCATTCCCTGTTTATCTTATCTTCTATACTCATTCATTAGTATGTCCCATTATTGCAGCTGTGGGTTTATATGTATTTCACTTCCCTTGCTCCGGTTCCAGTACAACTGCTTGAGTTGTCAGTACCCTGCTCTCGGTACTACAACTCTCGATTCGAGCGGCGTCGATGCATGGATCGAGACTTCCCTTATTTTCATTGCTTCTTCAACACAACACAATCACCGTGAATAGGATAACAACACTAGTCTTTATCTTTCATCATTTTTCACTATTTCCATACTGCACTGCTATTCTCATACTGTTGTTTCCATACTGCACCGTCATTTTCATACTGTTGTTTCCATAGTGCTTAGACCTTTGACATCTGACACCTGCTTCCACAGGTTGACTGGCAGCCCTGGGCGGGTATCCCTCAGGCATTGAGGGTGATTTACATTGCTGCATGAGAGGCCTCCACCATGTGGATTCTCTTCGAGGGCCCTTTCGACAGGGCATACTACTTGGAGGGGCAATTCCTTCGCTAGACCTGTGGCCGGGCTGATCCTGATGTTCCACATCCTCCTCCTCCCGATATGAGGATTACTAATAATGTTCACGACAGGCCTCTGATCGATCACTTGATGCAGGGAAAGGACGGTGACAGATACCATAAGGCCGGCGATTTCACTGCATTTTTACGAACCCGGGTGATGGTGCCTTTTACCAAGAATGTAGCCCGCTTACTTCCCGAGGCTACCACCATTGCTGCTGGAGGTGCCCCTGCTACCGCTTCCATTCCTGGGATTCCTGCGATTCCTACCAAGGTCATATACATGCGACCAGACAGGGTGATTGAGCAGATCCCCCTTGAGCATATCGAGGAGAGGGATCGCAGACTGGTGATTGCTCCCGGTATCGAGAAGGTACATGTTTCTTTATACTTCTACCCACTGTACTTTATTTTTTTCCCGTCCTCTGTTATTTCTGTTCACTGTACCCTGTTATTTCTATCCACTGTTCTCAAATTCTCTTCCTTTTACAGGTACCCGCGGCGTATGCTGATGACCTCCTCTGGATGATTGACTGACTACTGCTCATGGTGCGGAGGAGATAGACTGCTCTGGCTACTCGCAAGATTGAGGTATTGTAAACACCCATTTTTGACCGCCCTTATGACTTAGGCGCCGCTGATTGCTTACCCAATGATGAATTTATATATGCTTGTTGAATGCTCGAAATCCTCAACAGAAAGCCTCAGCTTTGAGCCTTAGAAACATACAAACCTTGTGCGTAGTTTTAGACCAAAACAGTAGTTTTTCAAGCCTAACCATTCAGGGACCTGCAGACCCACTAGTGGCCTACCGCCCACTATTAGTGGTCTGTTGGCCACTAATGCAAAAACAAGATATTTTTGGCCAGCTGTCTCCACAAATACATGCATCATTCTAGCTGTGTTTGTATGGATATTTCCAAGGGTCTCTCATATATTTCTATGTGTAGATGACCCTCTCTTATGATATAGGGTCAGAAAAATTTATGGAGAAAATTTTGGGCAGCAAAGTGGAAAACTATTTCTCTCTCTACAATTCTCTCTCTCTCTCTCTTGCACCTTACCTACTCTTGGCTTATACACTCCAAACAAAAAGCTAGAGGGTTCTTTGCTGAGGTGTTTGGCTTGCATCTTAGCTCTTGAGGGTGTTGGATTGGTGGCTTGTAACTTTAAAAGGGTCATTTCTCTCCAAAGGTATACACCCTAGCTCATTTGTACCCTTCCTTTTCCATCTTTTTTTTTTTTGGTTGTTTTTGGGCTGTTTTTCACCTGTATTTATGGGCTGAAACTTGTGGTTTAAGGCTATTAAAGGTAGTTGGGTGGATCGCCCTTCTTTGAATCTTACTTCTTATGCCTTTACCCTTGTGTTTTCCACATTTCCATTATCTTTTGTTGAGTTTTTAAACACTTAATCAGTTTTTTCAGAGGCTAAAATCATGTTTTAAAGTCCCAAAAATGGAGAGTTTAGCCTCCCCTCCTTGTGCTTATTTACTAGCTTAAATTCCTCCATATTGTAGCTAACTTTTCCAAGCTTTCCCATGTGAATTTCAGCACTGTTTTAGTGTATATTAGGACTATTTTATATGTTAGCTTCATTCATGCTTTGTATAGTAGGCTTGTAGTCTGATGGTCCTCATAGGTTTAGTGTTTTAGGCCTTAGACACCAACCTATTTGAGTTGATTGCATTTATTTCAAGCTTTCCATACTTGTGATCATCTTCAATCACCTCTGCACCCCTCTTATTTCTTGGTTCCTTTTGTTGCCTTGAAAGTTGTTTCAAAACAATTGCTTGTTTAAGTTTGAGATAGAGGTATTGTGCTTAATGGTTTAATCCCTTTGGGGGTTCATTACTAACAGCATGGTGTCTCTCTCATGCCCAAAGCAACCCTTTGTTTGACACTTCTTTCCATTAGTGGACTTAGTGCTCATTATTGGACTTAATGAATTAATAAATGGAAAGGTAATATAAAAAAGACTAATAAAATTGGGTTTAAAGAGGTAACAAGATAATAACATAATTTGGTGTTCAATCGGACGTTAATTGAACACATGGAGACATGAGTCATTTCATACTTGTTAGTGATGAAATGGTTCAAGTTTCCAAGGTCAACCACTTTCTTTGATCAAATCATGATAGGGAGGAGGTTTACGAGTCTTTCATTATACATTTATTGAAATTGTATCCCTTGGCTCATAAGTCATCACGCAATGAAATTGCGTCAATTGATGGCTTGCGAATCGAGCCTACCCCTCCTTTGAGCTGTTTGATGATAAGGAGATGCACAGTGGACATACAGCCCTTGAAAATGCCCTATTTGTGCTCTGTTTATTATCTGTTGAAGTAGGAGAAACCCAACATTAGTGGCTAGCAGGCCACTATTAGTGAGCGGTCAGCCACCATGTTTGGCCTGCCGGACACTTTTGTCTACCAGGCAGTACCTTTCTTTACAAAACAGAGTAGAGGCTAAGGCAAAATAGTGCAAGTTTCTGGCTGCCAAATTGAACCCTCTTAGCAGCAAAACAGGGGCATTTTCGGGTGGAAAATCCGCTTGCATGCATAAGTCCTTTCATTGATCCTCGGGACCTGCTAAATGGTGGATTTGTAATTAATTAGTTAGTTTCAATTCCCTAATTTTGGTATTGTAATAATTAGCTAGAATAGCTAGTTATGTGTTGCATTTAATTAATTAGCTAGAATAGTTAGTTAATTTGTAATGTTGTAATAATTAGTTAATTACTTAGTGTAGCTAATTTATTTTGGGTATTGTAATAGTTAGTTAATTAGGTAATTAATTAGCTAGTCCATTTATTCAGACCCTCCTGCGTGAGGGCAAAATATGTAATAATGTGTATGTCTTCCAAACCCACGTATTTCTCCATTTTATTTATCTGCTTATGATGGATAGTGTAGCACATCACATTCCGTTAAGCATTTTCCATGTTTGCATCCATTCTCTTGCATGCATTAGGCTCGGCACATCATTCTAACTCACATTGTTATTTATTCCTTCTTTGAAAACGTGCTTGAACTGCATGCTATCAAATTGATTCACATGCCATACTAATAGCCGAGCCTATTAATTGCATATTGTATGTGTTGCATTAGGCATATTTCATTAGTTAGGATCATGCATTTTTCTAACTATTTTCTCTCTTTTGGCTCACCTTGGGAATTAGGGTAAGCTTTACTGCTTTAGCATATTGCATAAGTGTGATTGTTGCCATGTCTAGTATGCTTACCATGAGGCTAATTGCTTAAGTGCTATACCTGCTTGAATAGCTGTGGATGAAGGCTAATTGCTTAAATTGGAATAATTTAATGAATGTACATATGAGATCACTTTTTCAAGTGGCACATATTCAAACAATTTTCAAACAAACATGAAATCGAGGTGTTCCAATTTTTGCAAATTAGTCTATACTTGTGTGCATCACATAGTAAGTTAGCTTAAATAATCGAAACAAGATCATATAATGTAAATAAGAATCACATCATGATTAGTAGAGGCCGATCTTTGATCGGGCTAGTGGGGTGCTCAATTCATGACCTTCCCTTTTCGTACCTAAGTTCCCGAGCAAGACAATCTTGGTGATGATGGATAAGTGGTCTTTGGCACGAGTATCGGGTTTCCTAAATTTTCCAAAAAATATTTAGGTGGCAACTCCATAATCTGGCAAAGCAGTTCATTTTTTGCATTTTGATTCAAAATTGATTTTCCAAAATTTTTTCTAGATTTGGACTATTTTCTGCACTTGTGAGATCAGATTTAGAACCACGGGAGTCCGAACTGTAGGGCTATCGTATCCGAAAGGAGCACGAAAGTCAAGCTACAGGTATACTCTGTCAATAGTTCACTATTATTTACTGGTCACACTCCTATTGGTCTATACTAATATCAATGCTCTTTTCAGTTGGAGCCAGCGCAAACTGTACCTACAGGACCTCCTCCAGCCAGGAGAAGAGGAAGTCGGGGCCCAGTGAGGGGCAGAGGCTGGGCTGACCGAGGAAGAGGCCGAGTGAGGCAACACTCATCCTTTGAGGAGTCTTTTGATGAGTACACGATCCCTGAGGATCAAGGAGATGAGGTCGATACGCCATCCAGCAGCCCCAATGATGATAGTGATGTACCTCCTCCGCAGTAGAGGAGGAAGAGGGCGAGGATGGAGTGATGATTTTTCTTTCTTTTCTTTTCTTTTCTTTTGCTTTGTAGTTAGAAACTAACGTTGGATAGACCCTTGTATTTTATTTTTGAAGACTTTTCTTTTATTTTTGCTTTTGTAAAACAATGATCGGGAGTGGATCCTCTAGTTATGAAAAGAATATTTTGCAGGAGTCCTCTTACACGATGTGACATGTGATGAATGAATGGCGCTTGCATGATAATCTTATACAAGACTATTAACAACTGTGAATGCTTGCTCTTGAATTGATTCTTGAATCGGATAACAACTTAAAACTGGTCAAAATACAAAATATAACTCGATGATAGAAAAACAAAATGAAAACAACCTAAAAACACTAAACAACACTTGTTACAAACAAGACTCAAACAGAGCTTCTATCCACCAAGGCAAGAACCTGCCCTCTCTATAACTGCTCTAATCTGGGCAGCCATTGAGAGCCGGCCGGCTCCAAATAGGCATGGCCGGGCTCCAATGAGATCGGCCGGCTCTAAAAGTGATGTCGGCCAGTGGGATCCAGCTATTATGCACTGTTCATTCTCAAAGTCTATAAAAGGTGCTCCCAAGCTGTTTTCTCAGGAGAATAGCAAGTCTTTGGTATTTTGCTCTCAAAATGGAAATCCTTCTCAATAATAGGCACCGAGATTGGATAACCACTTTAGACGGGTCGAAAAAGGTGAATTTTCGCGGTTTCGGCCTGAACGCTCTTTTTCCTTTGAGCCACACCCCGCTTTGTTTTCCGTTCCTCCATGCTGTGGTCCGGTACTAGAACCCAATTACGTGTGTGTTTAGCTTTGGATCACAAGAAATGTGTCCAACGCTCAAAGAATTTCAAGCATTGATGGAATCCTGGGCGCGACGAAGAAATTATGCCTTAGCCCCGTTTTAGTCATGCCCAGGCTTCAGGACGGATGTGTGGGCTCCCCTTGCATGAGGCTCAATCTTTGGCTCACGATGGGGAGTTGGTCATCCCAGGTTTAGTTCATTGGTTTTCCGTTATTGGAGACAAGAGTGACTTTCTTTGGCGAGGTTGCCGACAGCATGTTCTCTGCTTGTGCCTATTTGCGCAATTCCTTCTTGCCCCTAGTGTCGGCGTAGCCAACATCCGATTAATCGAAGTGGCCCAGTGTTTAAAAGAGGGAAAAAGCTGCATGGGCTTGGCACTAGCCGAAACTTTAATGGGCCTTGATGCTTTCCGTCGGCCAGAAACTACTCGGTTTGTAAGGAGCCCACTACTTCTCCAGGTACCGTTTACCACTTCTCTTATTTATGATCCTTACGCCAATCAACACTTATTCTCTATTTTCCTCTCTAGCCTTGTCCTTACTTTTCTCTCAATGTACATCTCTCTATTCTTTAATCTCTCTTCTTTTTCATCCCTTCCTAGGTATGGTTGATGGATAAGCTAAAAGTTGTGGACCCTTGTCCCCAGTACTCAGCCCGAGCTTACTTCTTTCACCAACAGCTAGTGGATTTCCCTTCAAAGGGGTTGTGGTGTGACTGGATGTGCAACAGATTTGCAGCTGACATAACTTGGCATTACCCTTGGCCTAATTTAACTAAGATGAGCTACAGCATGTCTCGTCAGCCGGGTATACAGTTGATTGGCTTCACACACTGCGTGTTCTATTTCCCTTTTCAATTCAGACGCCAGTTTGGGCATGATCAGACATGTCCAGATGAGGAGGTGGAATACCCAGCTTCTTTTGCCATTCGTGGTTCACATTTGATTCGGCACCTCACTGCTAGGAGGACGAGGGAGCTTTGGGCCTCTGCCCCTAGCTTCAATTATGCCCTTTTTGGCGAGTGCTTAGTTTGGCTTGAGGACGAAGAACAAGTTGGGCCACCTTTAGCTACAGAAACTTCCACAAGTACAAGCAGAAGACATAGAGCTACCTGACTTAGCTATGCCCCTAGTTTTATTGCTTTGATCATTCTTTTCAAGTTTTATGATGTAAAAACAACTTTGATTTAAATAAGAGAGTTAGAGAATGTGTTTGTGTTGAAATCAATGTAATTAAAGTTGTGAGCACTAAAAATTTTCCTTTTTTGTCTAAAATGGTCTAAGTTGAAAAAGGTAAAATTTTGAGAAAAATCAATTCATTAAAACTTTTCAAAACAATTTTCAGAAATGGTCACTACCTGACACACTCAAAACCTATCCTCAAGATGTATAACCCCAAATCAGAAGATCATAACTGCCCATAACTATATTATCATCGCTGCCTTATCTTGCAACTAACCTTTCTGCCAAACGGTTTGGAGATATCACAACCTAGAAAACAGACAATGCAAAAAGATGACCCGATCATACAAATGAACAGGATAGTTGAATTGGAGATAGCTATGACCGAACTTCAGGGTGAAGTTGCCTATGTATCCCAAAGGTGGGAATCAAGCCTTACATAGTTCGGTTAGGGTTCACTAGAGTATTAAGCCTCTCCTTTTGCGCTCTAACTTTTGCTAAAGCTTCCCTTTCAGGTTTTCGGCCTTGTGAGCTCAGTTTTTCTTTGTTTCTAATTTTTCATGCTCTAACTTTTGCCTAGGTCGCCATTTTGGGTTTTTGGCCTAGCGAACCTCTCAGGGGCAATGTTTCTTCAACTTGTCCATGTTGATTGGCTGTGAAAACTCCAAGCCATCCAAATCCATGAGAATTACCGCTCCTCCGGACCAGATTGACTTGATGATATAAAGACCAGTCCAATTGGGTTTGAACTTGCCCCTAGGGTCATGAATGGGTGCTCGGTTGTCTTTCAGCACCATGTCCCCTTCCTTGAGATTTTTGGACTTAACTTTCTTGTTAAAAGCCCTAGCAATTCTGCATTGGTAGCCCTGGATATGATATAATGCCCTCAACCTCCTTTTGTCAAATAGCCTTAGTTCCTCAAACTTGCTCTATTTTTGAGACCTCAAACCATGTTTTTGAGAGGTGACTAACCCCTCCATTTTTGAGACCTCAAACCATGTTTTTTTAGCCCTTTTTAAACTCTAAAAATCAGTTTAAAAGTCAAAGAAAAGAGTGTAAACACAAGGAGGTGAGCTATGAAGTAAGGTGCAAGAAAGGGTGTTAAACATTTCTACCTTTGGTAGCTATTCAAACCCAAGTTTTAACACTTGAAATGGATCCAAAACAACACAAAGACACCCAAAATAGATAGAAAGGGACATAAATGAAAGCAAGAGAAAAGGTAGTAAGCTTATACCTCTTGAAGAGGACAAGCTCTTGTTATGAACCAAGCTTGGTCCAAGCACACTCTCAAGCTTGAATTGTGATTCACAAATCTCAACCAAGCCTCCAAGGCTTTGCTCTAAGGTTGTATGTAGTGTATAGATATGGTGTATGGATGATCAAATATCTCAAAGTTAGCTTGCACAAGAAGAAGGGGCTCTCAACTTTGTTCTAGCTTCTTTGAATTTTTTTCCAACCTTTAACACTAAGATATATATTCTCGTGTTTATAGAATTTGAGCAAAATAGGTCGAAAATATCTTAAAAAATGGACAGCTAGCTCATTCTCACCTAGAACCTTGTTTCTCGCTAAAGAGAGCCGGCCGGCTCCCAATGGCCACGCTCGGCTCCCAATGTGGTACGGCCGGCTCCCAATGTGTTCCCCTGTTCCTCTAATCCAAACTCAGTGTAAGGTTGCACAATGTTCAAAAATGAATTTCTAGGGTAAGGACAGTATGAATATGAAAGGTTTGGGATTGGTTTTGGAGCTTGAACTTAAATCCCTCGTTGAGAACTCAAACCACACTCACCGCAACTTTCATCATTGAGTGCGTCGGACAAAGCATCCATGTCTTGTGGGCGGTCAAAAATGGGGTGTCTACAACAACCACTTTGAATTTCAGGACAAGAACATACTAGAATTTACAAAAATTCATAATAAAATAAAACTAGTAAAAGGAAGCAAACCGAAGCCTGTGTGATACCATAGTGTCCTTAAAACAGACTAGCCGCCTCACCGTGGGTACTGGAGGAACGTCGACTTCTATCTCCCAAGATATAACGACTTAGACTGGGCTAACGTAGAAGCGCCTTCTATTAGCTTTGGCGAACTTGATAATGGTTGCACTCTTTCTAACAAGAACCAAAGAAGGGACTAGAAAAAGATAGAAAAAAATTTCCTTGGTGTAAAAAATCATCTCCAACTTTTTTTTATCTCAAAACAACATCCCCATTTTCCATCAAAATCTCTCAAAAACTCTTTTTCTAAGTTGGAGGAGAAAGGCCCTTTTTATACTCGTAGGGAAGAAGTCTTAGCCATGAAGGCTACCATAAAACCTAGCATCAATGACCATCAACTTTAGCCTTTAGGGCTAAAGTTACAAAGGTGCAAAACTCCCATGTGCATAATGTTCATCAACTTTATCATCAAAAGATGAGAGTTACAAAGGTTGAATAAATAAATAAAAATGTATATATATTGCTATTTAAATAATCCAACTAGATGGGTCGCAAAATGGATACGAGTATTGGGTCACAACCCGATCCACATCCAGTCTAAAACATATGCACAAGACAAACCCAATTCAACATAGCACAATCTAGCCCATGCCCAAGACTAAGTCCAACATATGCACATACACAAGCTTAGGCCAGTCCAGACCAAGACTAAACCTAAGTCCAAGTCCAAGCGTTGGCTCAAGCCCAACTTCTATTGATGCCCACTTTATGAGACAATTCTCATTCACAACTCAATGGTTTTGGGCCATCATTTTTATATTGTAATCTTCTCACTTGAAAGAATACAAAACCACTCAGACCTACCTCAACTAGCGGTTGGGTCTCACTTTAATTTCGAATTAAAGTTGTCGAAAAACCATTATTTTCCAACATAATTCACAGGTGGTCCCACAGAATTGATCACAATATCCCCCGAGTTTATTGGTCCCGCGCTAGTCTCAAGATCTATTATAGATTCAGCCAGTGTCAAACCCAGAACTTCTCCTATGCTTCTTTGCTTCTTGATCACTCCATGGCTCAAGAAAACCATAAAGAGGGAAGTGCATGCTTGTGAGAATATCTACCATAATATCTAGTTCCGACTCCAAATCATCTGCGACAATGAGGTTTTGGTAGTTTGTCTGGAATTAAAGTACATATATCATGAATGAATCAGCACTCTTTGGAATTAGCACCTCAGGCTTAGGCAAATAGGAAGGTGTGATGTATATGCTAGGGTTGAAAGTGAATGGTAATGTATGGATGAGGTTGAGTTGGGAAGGCGGTGGAGCTTGGTAATGGGGTGGCAATGGGTTGGAGGTGGCTTTGGCCCTTTGGGGTTGAGGCGAAGCTATCGTTTTGTTGTCGATGAGATTTGAATGGCATGGCGCAAGCGAAAACAACGATCAGTGCTCTTTGGATTTAGTACCTCGGGCTTGGGCAAATGGGAAGGTGTGATGTATATGCTAGGGTTGAAAGTGAATGGTAATGTATGGATGAGGTTGAGTTGGGAAGGCGGTGGAGCTTGGTAATGGGGTGGCAATAGGTTGGAGGTGGCTTTGGCCCTTTGGGGTTGAGGCGGAGCTATGGTTTTGCTGTTGATGAGATTTGAATGGCATGGCGCAAGCAAAAACAACGATCAGTCTCATGACCAGGTTATTGGTAAAAGGCGCAATATTTATTGGGGTCATGTTTGGCTGGTAGAATATCATGAAGAGGTCGGGGATCAAGGAGCTTGAGGTGCCTCTTTTCTACGAGAATTTCCATGGCATGAGTGGGAGACATGTGGAGTAGATGGAAGGGTTTATTTGGGGGTTGGGTTGACTTGGGGATTGGGTTAACTTGGCTGTTTGTGGATGGGCTGTCTTGGCAGTGGTGATAATGACTGTGTTGACTTTTGAGGGTATAGAATTGGCAGTTGTGCTACTACTGGGAGTAACATTGGAATTGCGAGTGAAAGGCTTTCTTACGGGCTTATTTTCTTTTTGTAATGATTCCCTATCTGATGGCATCCTTAATTTGAACCCTAATCTCATGGAGGTCCTTAAAGTTGAAGAGTGAGAGAACTATCATCTTCTACAGTAATCTTCCATGCATATTTTTGACAACCATATGGACTTGATCTTTCTCCATGGGTCGGTTTGTCATCATGGCTGCCTTTGCCCTCCACTTGGTGATAAATACCATGAAGATCTCATTGGGCTCTTGTCGAGTTGCCTTCAGTTCCTGAGTGGTTACTTCAATCTGGGTGTTATAAGAATACTGGGTAATGAAAGCCTCAACTAATTCCTTTCAAACTTGTTTTGCTGAGTTTTCCAACTTGGCATACCAGATAGTAGCCACTCCTAACAGAGTTCACTCGAATAGAGATAGCTTTTAAGAACGGGTCAAACCCATAGGCTTCAAGACATTAGAAAACAGGCGAATATGCAACATAGGATCACCAGATCCATTAAATCTTTCTATATGTGGCATTTTGAATTGTTCAGGTAATCTCACAGCTGCTTCTGTACATCCATCACTGATGTATGGAACAACATTAATCCCTTGTGAATTTTTAAACATTTTCTTTAATTTGGATGTTTTTAGCACAATTGAGTTAACTTCATCTATATCCATGGGGAAAGCTCCTCCCATTGGCTGTGTAAGAATTCTAAGATCTTCTTGCAACATAGGTTCATGGAGTTTGTCAACTAGTGGAGGTGGTTCCAGATTTGGATGAACCACTAGAGGTAGATGAGATGTAGACGCCCCAAATGGACATTGCAATTCGGCAAGATCATCATTGTTGGCGGCAACCTTGGTGGTAAGAGCATCCATGCTTTGTTGAAAAGACAAAAACAGGTTTGCAATATCTACCGGAGGTTGGTCATCTATCTCCACTGGAGGTGGATCCATCACAGATTCTAAAAATCCCAGTAAGAGTGTGGCTTTAATCTTCTCCTTGTAACTGGCACTAAAGAAACTAATATTGGCTATTCTTGAACCAAGTATGTAGTCTTACAGAGTCTACCAGTGCGAGTCCACAAAACTTGTGTGATATTTGACTGTTCTGAAGTTATGGTGCCAGACTACCTTACAAAAATAAAATGGAACCCCCAATCAAATTTCAACAGCATTTCAGCTCAACTGATTATTGCTAATTCATGCTGAAAAACTGAACTCAACCGCACAAACTGAAATGCTTGAACCACTCATCTGAATTTGAGAACCCCTGTACAGATCTCATACATTGTATATAGCACATAGCAAGAAAGAGAACAAACACCCTTATGGGGGGTAGAGTTACCATGTCCTAGCTTTGAAATGATCTAGGGTTTCACTATTCAAACAAGTGGTATCATATATCCTAGAAATGAGAGAGCATCCTATCCTAATTTCGGAAAGTACTATAGCTCACTATATGTACAAGGTTGACTCTACTCTTGGGGTTGAAATCAATGTGACGTCACTAAAGAGCCCTTTGGTTAATAACCAGTTAAGATCCCAAGAAGTCAGAAGAGTCAAGGTAGCCTCTTTTCGAAGTCCGTTAACCTTAGATAATGGAGCTACCTTTTTGACAGATCTTAAAAAGGTATTAACATAAAGTCTCAAAAGTAACGCGAAGATAGGTATAGTGTCACAAAAAGCTTGCATGTGCTCCCACCAGCATCTAGGAAACACAGGGCCTTTAAGCGCACCAATGCATGCAATGCAAATGAACATATAATTGAAAATAAAAGTCATCATGGAGTTTGAGTCAAGATTTAATAAAATCCCCAGTAGAGTTGTCAAAAATTGTAACATGCCCTGGGGGTACCCGTGCACATTAAATAGTTCGGACTCTCGATTTCTTTGATCTAGTCTCATGAGTGCAATGTGAAACATAGATGAGAGTCCAAATTTGGTAACTTTTACAGAAAGTTCGTTTTATTACAAAATCTTTGCCAAAAATAGACTACATCACCAGATCTTAGAGTTTCCACCTAATCTTTTAGGAAAATTAGAAAGTTTGTGACTCGTGCCAATGCCACTGTTTGTCATAACTAAGGATGCTTGGCTCAGAACCTTAGGTATGAAAGGGGAAGGTCAATAATTGAGCACCTCTGTTCACTTGATCAAAAGATTGGCCTCCACTAGATCATGATATGAGTTTTATTTTCTTTATATGTTCATGTTCTGATTATTTAATAAATCCTAAAATTTACTATGTGAAGCATAGAAGTATAAACTATGCCATTCATTTTAGAACAACTTGATTTCATGTATTTTGAAAGAGTTTGAAAATGTAAAACTCAAAGAAATTGAATTTACAAACATGAAAATCAACATCATTCCAAATTAAGCGACAACCTCCATCCATCGACATTCATAGAGTTATATCAAGTAAGCAAGAAGCCTCATGGTAGGGTGCTAAACATAGTAAGAAAATCATACACAAGCAGGATGCTAAAGCATAAAAACTTACATATTTACTGATGTTTCGCGAACAGCTACAAAACAAAGCTAGCGAAATATGCATGTTCTTATATACAAAATCCTAATGAAATTAACTCATGAAATGCAACTAAAGATTCAGCTTCTAATATATGATATGTGAATCATCTCAAGAACGTGAGGTAGCACACATAATCACATCAGAATTGATTAAATCCATAAATGCAAGCTTAGTCGAATCAAGATGCATGAAACATGGATGCAAAGCATGGACATAATGAAAAAGAAAATATGATTCATATTCACAAAGGAAAGCAAGTAAAAGAATGAGATAGAAAGAAGTGGGGCAGGAAATTATTACAACACTTGAATGAATAATTACAAACCAAATAGGAGAGAGAGAGAGAGAGAGAGAGAGAGAGAGAGTATTACAACAAAATTAAAAAAAAAAACCTCATAAAACTCTCAAATGAGAAGAAAATAAAAGCTTCATGCGTCTTGAAGACCACCGAAAATTGGTATGCTCAACACCGGAAGACTACTCCGTTTTGCCCAAAAGAAGTTAGTCGGCCAGCCAACTAGGCCTAGCAAAACTTGTCTTGTAATACGTAGGTGACTCAACTAACCACTTTCAGTTAGATTACAACAAAACTAATATGAAATCAAAGCTAGAAAAATAAATATAAGGCAGAAAATGCAAGAAAATGAAAGAATTGAAGATTCACCTTTCAAGGAAAGAATGAACTTCTTGATTTCCAAACTTCCTTTTGATCACCCTCGTTGTGAATTATGTTCTCAATCCTCAATTCAAAAGCTTGGAATTTGAGCTAGAATGATGGTTTTGGACAAGTGTGTTGATAGGAAATGATCACTCCTTAAGCTTCTTGAACTTGATAGGGATTACTCTATTTGAACAAAGCTTTAGGACTTAGTTTCAATGAGTATCTTGAGTGGTTTTTTTGTACTAAAAGATAAGATAGATAAATGCTAGACAACTTCTCTGTTTTGGCAAGACAACACTCTTGTTTTCAAAGCTTTTTGTTTTCTTTCTCAAACTCTAATCTTCTTCTCTCAAATTCATCATTCTCTTTACACTTCTTCTCCCAAATTTATCCCCTTAAACTCAAGACTTGAGCTCTCCTTATATAGGAAATGCAAGTGGAGCAATGGTGGAAGACTAATGGAGCATTAGGGAAGATAATGGAGCTAATGGAGCACCAAAATGGAGCTAATGAAAGAAAAAAAAATGGAGCATTACCTTCAATGGCACTAGGCAATGAAGGTTGAGTATACATGCACTCAATGCATGAATGGGTGAGAAAATGGGTTTGTGAAGTCCCCTACCTAAACCAACAAATATTTGGGCAAAACTGTCACTGGGTGGTCGACCGACCAGAGAGAATTTTGCCCACTTCACTTTGGTTGAATCCAGCCTTGCTCCGGTGCCCGAAGGGACCTAAACACTGAACCAAAGTAGGCTTAGGGTTGAGAGTAAAGCTCAAATTCCATCTTTCTTATTGAGGATTTTGTGAGAAACATATTCTTATTTTCATCATTTGGTAATCAAAAGAAAGCGCCCAAGTCTTAGGGTTGGTCAAAATGAGATGTCTACAGTATGCCCATAGCTTTATGCCATGACCGTACAATAAATATAAGGTCGTAGAAAAAAGGTCCGACTGGACAACTTTAGCGGTAAATGGAGTAGTTTCTAGAAAGTCGTCCCTTATGCAAGTGAGAAGGTGCCTCTTTCGCAATTCTTAAGGCACATCCTAGGCTATTTAAACCCCTTTTAATCAGGGAATGAGGGGTTGAAAAAGTTGGAAGAGTTGGAGAGTGCATAGAGACTCTCTTGATCTCAAATCACCTGAAACTCTTTTTTTTCCCCTCTCTCTCTCTCTCTCTCTCTCTCTCTCTCTCTCTATTCTTACATATATAGATACACCATTGAAACTATCATCCATGGAGCTCTTTGTTGGAAATTGAAGAATCATTTCAGAAGCTTGAGGGTGATTGGAAGTTGAGGTTTGTTAACCAAAAAGCTCTACCTTCTTTTTTGAGGTAATCTCTTGAACTTTCTCTCATTTTCTCTTCTATTTTCCTTTCTTTTTTTTTTTTCTTCTCTAGCCAAACACTATGTAATTTTGTATATTTTCTTGATTATGATGTGATTAGGCCTGCAGATAGTCTAGGGGACTTGCCACCCCTCCATAGGATTTGTTGATGATATGAATTGTAACTCTTCTTACACTTTCTCTCTCATTTTCCAACCTTCCAAACACCCCATTTTCTAGATTTTCTTTGATTATTTGGATTAATTGTAGGCTTGTATAGAGGACATTAGCCTAACCCTTGAATTGAAAGAGGTTTTACTAATAGAGAAAAACACTTCAATTGAATACTATATTATATAAAAATATTTATATAAAAAACAAATTCAAATGCATAAATTACTTGCAAAATATTATTAATTAACAATACACGTAAATTTTGCTTCTATAAAAAGAATTTTTTTTTTCAAACATAAAAGTGATAAATTCTAGTAAGATCAACTATCTCACTGGTAAGAATAGGTGGTATTAACTTTGAATAAGTCTAAAACCCAGACTTATCCATTCAGATTTTTTTGGGTTATGTGGTGGAGATTAAATTTGTGTAGTGTGGGGTCCATATATAAAATAAATCTAAACCACAAAATGATAATTTTAGATAATTTCTACGTAGTTAAATCTGGATTCATAATATTATTGATTAACTTTACTATCAATTAAAAAGTGATATGTTAGCAAAACTTGATAATAAAGTTTTAAGGTAATTTTACATATCAAAAGCTAAGAAATTAAATTTTAGGTTATGCTAGTAGTCTCTATACTTTAGTTTTTGCGTCATTTTTGTCATTGTATTTTCAATTTTGAAATTACAGAGTCCGAATATTCAGGGCTCGTTTAGGAATTTAGTTATTTTAGTTAGCTTTTTAGCTTTTTAATTATTTTAACCTGGCTAAAAAAGTTGAGTTTAGGATGATAGTTGACTTTATTTTTAAAATTTTAATTTTTTATAGTTGATTTAACGGTTGTGAGAAAAAAAATGAAATGATTATGGTTTAGATGTGACATTTTGTCTTATTGGCTATATTAGCCAAAAATGCCTCCCAACAAAAGTTCCCAAACACCCCCAGTGTCTAGAGGGGGGAGGTGAATAGGCCAAACAATTAAAATTATTGATTATAAGTTTAATTTTAGTTGATTAAACATATTCAATCATGAATAAACAATCAACACATGAATATCAGATTTTATGTAGAAAATCGAACAAGGTAAAAAAAAAGGGCAAATCACAGAAATAGACCCTATAGTTTACCCATGGTTTCATTTTGGTCCCTGCACTTCTAAATGAATCAATTTTGCCCTTGTAGTTTGGTTTTTGGCTCGAACTGGTCCAATAGTTAACCGCTGTTGGGATTTTCAACAAAAACCTATTTCCCCCAAGGGCAAGGTTGTCATTTCGACACCCCCATACCCATTTTCCTGCCCGAATATGCAGCCCACATGATCTGCGTAAACAAGTAAGGGATTAGGGTTAGGAAAGGGGTTAAGAAAGGGAATACAACAAATTGATGAGAGCTGAGGCTTGAATTTAGAGGTATCTGAAGCAAATCTGATAAGTGAATCAAATCCATTAAAGTAAGAAAGCAGCAAGCCAAGTCGATAGCTCTGAGAGATGCTTCATCTAGGAGCCCTCAATATGGTATTTGACTTTTCTGACAAACATTTGTTTGTTTATGTATATTGTCGTTTTCATTTTGGTCCCTCTACTTCATAGTGGTTAAATGGTGATTTATGTATATATATATAGGTTATTTGTATTTAGATTCACCTTTGTTGTTTTTTTTGTTTTTTTTTTTTTTTTCTTGTTGGACTAATCTAAGATGCACCTTTCTATATGTTGGATTCTTTGTTTTGTTCCCTCTTTTGTTGACATTGGTTCCCACACGAATAGACATGCACATGGCGAAAAGTAATCAACCCTTGACAAATTTTGATTAATTTATTTTTTATTTAATCTCGCAGATCCTGATAGTGATTACTTCACTTTGAAAACGCATCATGGGGAAACATTTATATGTAATCCAAATAGGTTGTATGTGGGGTGGGGGGAAAGAAACATACTTTGACCAGCTGATTACATGAGTATATTATACATAAAGGATTTAGTGGAGAAATTGGATTGTACTGCAAGCATGTCATATTACTACAGAATGCCTGACAAAGATCTTACTAGTGGGTTAGTCAATGTAAAAAATGACAATGAGTATGGTATGATGAAATTCTTGAATAGAAGTAGGCACATTGATTTCTATTTGGAACAGTATCCTACAACACAACCTAGTTAAATACTGATTGATGACATTGATGAGTTGTTTGGAGGTGAAGATGAGTTTCATAGGTATATGGATGTAGTAGAAGCTCAATTCCAAACGGATGGTGGTGGAGAAGCTAAGTTAGAGCAAGGTAAGGGTGTAGCAGAGGTTGATGATTTGTTTGATAGTGGATATGATGAAGGTTCTCAGATAGAGTCCACAGATTTAGAGGAATATGAGGATAGTGAAATTGATGAAAGTGAAGATGACATGCTATTTGAAACTCACGGAGATAGGAATGTGGAATAGGGTGGTTTAATGAGGGATAATGTCATTGATGAAGTAGGTACTTATGAAGCGCAAGTTGAAGAGAGGTGGGAGGATGAGTCAGCTTCAGATGAGCTGAGAAGCATTGATTCATCAACTAAAGGTGAGGATAATGGGAAGAAGAAAGAAAAGTACCCTTAATTTAATATGCATACAGATATGGTTGAGCCCCAATTTAAAGTTGGGATGATGTTTGGGACTTCCCAAATCTTTAAAGATGTTGTCAGACAACATGCTATAAAGACTAGAAAAGCAATCAAGTTTGTCAAAAATGACAGCCTTAGGGTGAGAGCCAGCTGTAAGCCTCCATGCAAGTGGGTCCTTTTTGTATTGTTTTGTTTGTTAGAAATACCAGTCAATATTACCAAATCACAACACATTATACATTTGTATGTAATCCAATTGCAATCTAACATTGATCACAAAGCTCACAAAATTCAATACATAATCTTCAAATGGCATTGCAATTCACAAAAATACAAAAACCCATTTCATTTCAACCATTCAGACAACATTACACATGGTTATCATTGCAAATGCTATTCTAGAAGTGTTTACAAAACTAACGCAATCCAAATTCAAAACATTAAAACATGAAACACCTACATCTACAATACTTATTCCCATTATGTCGAATCATTGTCATTGTTGCTACCAGCAACTTCCCCATCTTGATCTGTTGTGAGGTAACACCACAAGAAAAATATCCAGGACATCACTACAAAGATCAGCAGCTTCTTTTCTTTTTCTCTATGCAATAGGACCTGGTCTTCAATGACCCTAATTCTTCTAAGTAATCCATTACTCACCTCTTGAACTCGGGTACCAGCAGGAGGATCAATCCACATGAAGAACCCACAAGCACCCCTACTCTACATTTATCAACAAAAAAAATTCAATCGAGAATGATTCAACAAAGGATAAATATATATATATATATATATATCTATTTTCACTTACTTCATATTTGCATTTATCATAGCAAAAAGAAAAAAAAAATTCACAATAGCATAATTGAACACAGGAAAAAGATATACATATATATATATATTAACTTACTCCATAATGGGGACAACCCAGAAACATTCTTGAGGGATTATTCTCAGTCCAAGATGTGCATACTCGAGCCCTCAATGCACATTGGCAACAGATTGATTCCATTTTCTTTCTCTTCTCTTCTTCATCTTGCCCTCAACCTACATACGTAATATATTATGTACATATATCTATATATCAGTTGCAAAATTGGGGGAAATGGGTATGGGGGTGTCGGAATGACAACCATGCCCTTGGGGGAAATAGGTTTCCGTCGAAAATCCCAACGACCATTAACTATTGGATTAGTTCGAGCCAAAAACCAAAATGTAGGGGCAAAATTGATACATTTAGAAGTGTAGGGACTAAAATGAAACCACGAGTAAACTATAGGGACCATTTCTATAATTTGCCCTAAAAAAAAAACTACAGTCCCAACACTCAAAGAAAATCCCTTATGATCACGGAATATAAATACAAAGTTAAGAGGACTTACAATCTTCACCTAGGTTTATCTAACACGTTGTTTTGTAGTAACTCTTACGAGCACAGAATGACCCAATCAACCATCTTGATCTTCAGGATTCCATGTTTGATTTCCGTTCATGAATGGCTCCGATTAGCCAACAATGCAAGTATGTAAAGTATTTTATGGGTTTTTTTGAAACTCAGCTCCTTAGAGAGAAAAAAATGTTTTCTATGACAATGCAATTGTTGATATTACCCAATTCGGGTTTAGAAACACCTTTTTGTAGGAAAAAAAAAGTTTTCTAAAACAACCAAAAATGGGTTTAGGAAAATGGCGCCTTGCGAGTAATCGCTTGCTTACAAAGGGATTGATTGCTTATCGATTGAAGGGTTCTATTTTTCAAAGCATAGCGACTGATGTCTAATCAATCGCCTTACCAATGCAATCGATCACTCACAACCGTAAGATTAATTGCCCAACAGGACTGGGTCAGATTTGCAATCTTTTTCAAAAAGGATTAGGAAAGCTTTTAAAAATCTTTTTATAAAAAACTATATTCAAGTCTATTCCTATTGAACCATATTTTAGAGCATGTGGCGTATCACGTTCCCATTTCCATTTCCCATATTGGAACGATCCACGTTTCAGTTAACACAGCTTCCGTTAAAAAAATTAGATGAAAACTTCACAAGTGAAATTCATGTGATTTATTTTAGATGCAAAATGGTCAATTTATTCATATTTTTATCAAACCTGATAAGTTAACTTACTCAACTCGTAGTCATGGATGTAAAATTGGCCCGACCCAGCCCAGCTAAGCCCGAGCTTGGGTCAGCCCACTGTCAGGCCATGCAGGCTCAAGCCAAAATTCGGTTGGGCTGGACCGGGCCCATGCACGAACCAGAAAATTAGGCCCAAGCCCACTCAAAATAAGGCCTTACGAGCTTAGGCTTGGGCTCGGGCCTAGGCTTGGCGGGCCTTTTTTTTTTTTCCTTCTCAAAAACTATTTTGTAATGACCTAGAATTTTTTTTTTAAATAACCAGTGCATAATTTAATTGAGCAAATTTTTGAATTTAATTGCTGCGTAAATTCTATGCGAAAATAGTTCGGTTTTGTATTTTTTAAAAATAGTTTCCGATCTTAGAAAATTACGAAATTTTTATATGTTGCTCCCGTATGAGTCTAGCACTTTGGATAAAAATTTCAGAATTAAATGATGAGTATTTATTTTATGAAAATTCACAGACTGATTGGTGTTCAGTTTAATTTATAGCAGAATTATGTTATTTAATTTTGAATGTTTAGATCATGATTTCAATAAAATTTTTGGGACTATTTTGGTATATAATTGGACTATGTTTGACTTATGGGTGAGACCCATGATTTAGATTTAATTCAAATTGAGTTTGTTTAATGACTCATGTTTAACTGTTTGGTCTTTTTTAATTAGGTTATTGGTAGTAACCACCTTAGGAGTTGTTATTATTTATTATATAGGATTATAATAAATATTTGATAGTTGATTTTATGGTGTGTACCATATGGCGAAAAATTATATATTTTATAAAGAATGAAAATGTGTATATTTCGTAGTGATCAAAATATTCTATTTTGTTGTGTACAAAAATATTATATTTTTGTGGTGAGAAAAATTATATAATTTTATAATTTATATTATAAAATTTTGAGGTATTATTACAAAAATTAAATTTTTTGGGAAAAAAACAAGCTTTGGGGAACAAACCCATGTGGGTGGCCTCCCCTTTTGTCTCCTTGCCATCATTTCTTCTTTCCTTCCATTTCATTTCATTTGTTTGGCAGAACCCTCTGCCTCTCTCTCACTCTCTGTACGTCTCTCTCTGCCTTTCTCTTTCCTCCATTTTTGTTCAAGCTTTGAGCTTCAAATGGGAGTTCTCAGAGTGAAATTTTGCAAAAACTTTGTAAATGAAAGTCGGGGAGCTCGTAGTCTCGGATTCATGATCGGGCAAGATATGCTTTCCAGATTTGCTCTTCTTCATAATTTGAGATAGGGACTTTCTTCATATTTTTACATTAAAACTATATTAGGGTTATTTTGAGAAAATATGTCATTTTAAGAGGTATTGCATATATATATATACATATAATTTTCATATTTTTATTTGGTAATTTTTGGAAGAAAAATTATGTTGAAATGTTAAGAATGTTGGCATTTTGAGATTGATTTTGGAAAAAAACATTTTGTGTTGTTAATTTGGTAAAAAAAAAAAAATCCAAAAATAAAATTTAAAGGTTGTATGATTGTATTTACATCATATTATGATTAGATGATTTATTTTGAGAAATATAAAGTTAAATTATTTTTTTTTATCTTTGATTTTGGAATTTAATTTTGAGAAAAATAAATTGATATTGAGGAATATTGTGTAAATTGTTAAGTTGGGATTATAGAGTTTGTTTTGGAATTATAGAGTTGTTTAAGGATTAAAAACTCTAAAAGTGTTATATTCATGATATTTTATGAAATGTGATATGTTGATGATAAAGTTGTGTTTATTTTTGTAAAAATAAAAAAAATGTAAAATGTGGACTTTTGAACTTACTACCTTGAAAATGTTACTCTTGAGCATATTTCATAATTTTTGATATAAAGATCATGTGATTAATTAATTTTAGAAAAGTTGTGAAAATTGTTATTGGTAGAGAAATTGGGAAAAATATTAAATCTTTAAGTAGCTTGGTACAAAAAAATGGTTACGTTGAAATATGGTTATGTTTGAGGGACGAGGCATGTGAAGTTAGGTTTGGTATTATAAATTTGAAATTTTTTGAATATAATAAACTTACTAATTTAGTGGATTAAATTAGTTTTGGTTAAAATGTTATATCCGTTATGGTTAAAAGTGTATTATTGAGATTATACTATAATTTTTGATATAGTAAGATGGAAATGGTAATATTTAATAAGTATGGGATTTGGTGAAAATCATATTGGTTATCTTAGTTGAGGTGAAACAAAAATTGATTGAAGGTTTTGTGTGAGTCAAAACAATTGAGAAATTAATAAACAGTTTTAATATTTGGCATATGCTAATAGGTTATAGATTTGTCTTGAAATGACTAAGTTGGAAGTTTGTTGATTTACATGTGGTAAATACATGAACATTGACATTATTACATTATCTCTTGGGATTGTATCATGGTATTACATTGATAGAGATATGGAATTTGATCATAATGGAGCATTGTGTGGTGGAATTGAAATTGGAACTATTCTAATGCATTGTTACATAGTGCATTGCCATTCCATTGCATTGTTATCATGGATTTCGAATTCAGTTGAAAACTATTGTTTTGAGAAAGGAATTGTTTTTGGTGAAACAGGATCATTTTAAATTGTTTTGGGTAAATACGTTGGTAAGTCCGGCTAGAGAGTGTAGTTTGATATTGGTTAAGTTGGCCTGAGTGTCCACGATGAAAGATTAGAAACCGCGTGGATAGGTGTCGAGCCTTCCAGTTAATACTGGTAAAAATGACAGATTACAGGTGTCGAGCCTTCTAGTTAAGACTGGTAAAAATGACAAATTGGTAGTACTTGTATAGTCTACTTGCAGACACCAGTCTAGGGATTACCTGAGTTATATTTACCATCTTGGAATTTTATTGAAATTGTTAGATTAATGTGTTTTCAAATTGGCATTGTACATAAGATTTTCAAAAGATGAGAAAAATATTTTGAGTATGACATGGCATATGCATTCATCTCATAAGACTGTATAAAATGGATTTGATTCATTGTTTAATTATTTGATTCAATTGACAATGAGATAATTGAATGAATTAAAAATGATGTCTTGTTGCTATCGAAACATGTTTATTTATTTAAGTTAACTTGTTGTGGTTAATTAAATAAATTGGATTTAAGAGATTATATAATAAAATCATATGGTTTTGACATGATATGATTTCACGTATATGTATGAGTATTTTGGTACCCGCATTATCTTCTAATGTTTTAATATGGGATTGTTTCGTGAGTTAGTGGTTGCTCACCCCCTGCATGTACATGTGTACAGGGAATGCTTTTCGGATTTGAAGATCAAACAATGGTTTTTACCATTTCATAAGTATAATGTAGTGATGGATTGTACTACTTCATTTGTTGTTTGGCTGAGTGCTATTTTTTTTGTAAAGAGTAGTGTCCTCTCTTTTATTGTAAGCCTCAGGGCATTTCTTTTATTTGTATGTAAATGCCATTGTTGTATAACGAGAGGGAATATGTATATTTAATTATTCATCCTTTCATCCAAGGATGAAATATTACTTGTAAATGGACTTAATTAATAAATATCGATAAGGTTATCCGAGTAATAAAATACGGGGGTGTTACATAATTGATATATATATATATTATAGATTATTTATAAGGGATGAAAATAAAAAATAAAAATTTGTACTATTGTATTTTAGTTAAGATTAATGAGATATTTGGTTATATTTTATGTGGTGTTATTTAGTAATAGTTATGTATGACTTATGTTTTTTTAGTTATAACCAACAAAGTACGAAGTTATGTAATTTTTTCTTTTGTTATGACAATATTTTAGTTATTATGATTCATGAAACCTATTTGGTATGACTCGTGTGATGTTTAGTTATGAGGAGATTATTTCATTTTTACCCCTGTACTTTGTCACATTTTTCAAAGACCCCTCCAAACTACTCTTATTTTCACGCGTACCCGTATACTATGTGAATTCCTTTCAATTTTAACCCTGATGTCTATTTTCATCAAGGAAGTGGACAGAATGGGTGACGTCGCCCCCTATGCTTTCAAATGGAGGGAAAATTAAATGACTTGGCTGAGCACAATCAAGTTACATACATTAGGGTTGCTTAGAACTCCCCAAATCGCAATTAGGGTTTTTAATTTGCTCTCAAAATGCCAAAATCAAAGCTGAGAGTGAACAATGACTATGAAATCACATTGAAATCAAAGGTTGAACGATGGGTTGGGTGCTAAGAGAGAAGAATAACAGTGGAGGAAGACAAACACCTGTATATGGTATGTACAGTTTTTTTTTTTTTTTTTTTTTTTTTAAGTTATTTTTTTGTTGTTGTTGGAAATCACATGTGTTTGATGTTAATATTATTTTAGAATGATCAAATCTTTGTTTATTTGTATGTGACATGGATTTGTTAATGAAATTTGTTTATGTTTGTTTTGGTTTGAACAGTTTTACTTTAAGAAAATCTTTGTTTATATTTGTTTGAAATTGATGAACACATATGAAATATTTGTTTTTTTGGTTGTTTGTGTTTCACATGGATGACTACTTGTTTATTATTTATCTATCTGTAGTGTAATGTAATAGGATTTTATCATTGTGAGCTCCATTGAATAGTAGTGTTAATGACACATTTCCAATACAAAATGCAGAAGATGGATCTGGGGATTTTACAATCAAAATGCACCATGGAGATGTAGTGAGGTATATTCCATAGAGGGTTTACAGTGGTGGTATGGTAAGTCATTTTGACTTTTGTCATTCAGATCAAATTTCCATTACAGAGTTGTGTTGCATGGCTAAGGAATTAGGACATAGGCCAAGTAATAACTATTACAGCAAGCTTAGTGGTTATGGTGGGATGGAGTTACTAAAATCTGATGCTGATGTATTGATGTTGGACACATATGTGGATGAAAATAGGAGATTATTTCATTTTTACCCCTATACTTTTACACGATTTTCAATGGACCTCCCAGACTACTCTTAATTTCACGCGTACCCCCATACTACTTAACTTACTATCAATTTTTCCCCTGTTATCAGATTTGAAACGAAAAACGTTAAAAAAATTACATTCTAGCCCCAAATTTCAAAATAAAGATGCAAACTCACCCTTTCCTACCAGCAAACCACCACTTCAAGCCCTTCTATCTCCTTCCTCATAACTCTGTTTCGCCTCATTTTTATGTTGTTGGATTCAACTCACAGTCTAGTTTTCGTATCATATCTCACACGTCTCGTTCTTCCTCTTTTTGCATGCTATTGGAGCTCCGAAAGTTGATAAAAAAATAAGACTTTCCTTCTCATTTTCGACTTTTCTTCGAGCCATCTTTCGGACTTCATATCTTTCTCAATTCTTAACGGTTCTATTTCATTCTTTCATCATTCTCCTCACCTCACTTCCTACTTCACCCTACATTACCTTGCTTTCTCACTTCTTTGTGTAATGGGCGGTTTTGGTATGCCGAAAGTTGTTCGAAAACTAATTTTGAAAATTTTAAAACATTTATCTTTTGTTTCTTTCTTCTCCATCTTCCTCATTCTTCTTCTTCTTCACTTATAAAATGATGTGAAACATGGTTCTAGGTTGTAACGGAGCTGGTAATGGTGGTAGTGGCGGTCTAGCAATGGCGCCGGCACTCGCGATGATGGTGGTCGTGGAGTTAGAAGGTAGTAGTAATGGAATTTTCTTGTAAAAGAGATGGGTTTGGTGTTTGAAAGGTGCTGGTGATGGTGATGCTCATGGTTGTAGTGAAGTTGCTGGTTTGGGTGGTGATGAGAAGATAATACAAAACTAAAATAGGCATTGGCATTCCATTCTAATTTTCAACATACCAAACGTGCTTCAAATTAAGTCTGAATGTGTTGCACCTCATGAAACTGGACCAAGAGACCTCAAGAAATTATCTATTATTAGAAAACCACATTCAACGCTATTAATCACTGAGCTACCCGCGTGGATTAAATCCATGGAACATGTCATATTTTTTCTAATTTCAACTGAAAATTTATCACTATCTCTATTGTCAATAAATATATGAACAACCCAATCACCATTTAAAATTAGAAAAAAAAATTACAGTAAAAAAAAACATATATAACCATATAGAGATGAAGGAGAAAATAGTTTTCTCAAAGCTTGAATACAAACACCTAACTTTCAATTACAACATCACTTTTAAATCAATAATACCAATTTTATACAATACAATCACAACAAAAACTAGGTCCTCATTTGCGACAAATCTTTGTGATGACAAGTCTTCGGTGGGTTGTGCTGCTGATGTTAGAGAAGTTGATGAAGTTGGTGGTTTGGGTGGTCGGTTACCCCCTAGAACCATGCTGTACATCATGTTATAAGTGAAGAAGAAAAAGAAGAATGAGGAAGATGGAGGAGAAAGAAACAAAGGATGAATGTTTCAGAATTTTTAAAATTAGTTTTCAGACAACTTTTAGTATACCAAAACCGCCCATTACACGAAGAAATGAGAAAGCGAGGTAGTGTAGGGCGAAGTAGGAAGCGAGGTGAAGAGAATGGAGAAAGAATGAAGTAGAATCGTCAAGAATCGAGAAAGATGTGAAGTCCGAAAGATGGCTCGAAGAAAAGTCGAAAATAAGAAGAAAAATGTTATTTTGTTATTAACTTTCGGAGCTCCGATAGCACGCAAAAAGAGGAAGAACAAAACGTGTGAGAGGTGATACAAAAACTAGATAGTGAGTTGAGTCCAATGACGTAAAAATGAGATGAAACGGAGTTATGATGATGGAGATAGAAGGGCTTGAAGTGGTGGTTGGTGGTGGTGGTGGTTTGCTGGTAGGAAAGAGTGGGTTTGCATCTTTATTTTGAAATTTGGGGCTAAAATGTAATTTTTTTTAATGTTTTCTGTTTCAAATCTGACGGCAGGGGCAAAATTGATAGTAATTTAAATAGTATGGGGGTATACGTGAAAATAAGAGTAGTCTGGGGGGGTCATTGAAAATCATGACAAAGTATAGGGGTAAAAATGAAATAATCTTTAAAAATAGAGTAATAGATGTTTATATAGGACAAAATTTGGATGATTATGTAAGTACACAAAGTAGTCAAGTAGGCTCAAGTGTAGAAACAAGTAAAGGTAAGGCGGGTAATGCTTGATGTTGAATTGGAAGAAGATGAAGATAGTGATGCCTATGATCCTGACCAGTCAGACTCATCCTCTGATGAGTCTGGAAAATATAATGACAGTGACTATGAACAACGTGGTGATGATGCTTTATATGATAAACATGTTGACAAAGATGTGGAATTTTGGTGGTTTAGGAAGTAGTAAGGATGCTATGGGTGATGTGGTTGATAATGATGACCTACAAAGCATGGACAACTCATCTGATGAGCTAAGAAGCCTTCATAGCTCCTCTGATGAAGATAGTCATTGCACTAGGATTAAGTACCCTATTTTCAGTGAGAGTGACATGCACAATCCTACATTCCAACTTGGCATGGAGTTCAAAACAAATGTGTTGTCTAGAGATGCTGTGAAGGAGTATGCTATTAAGTGGGGCAAACAAACCGCATTTACTAAGAGTGACAAACAGAGGGTTAGGGCAGAGTGCAAACCTAGTTGTCCTTGGGTTTGCTATGCTTCTTTTGTGAAGGGTGAAGGGGTGTTTAGGATCAAAACTTTTGTAGATGAACACATATACAACAAAACATTTGATGTGCCACATGTTAGTAGTAGATGGATTGTCAATAGGTATTGGGAAAGGATTAGGTTAAACCCTACCTGGCCAATTAAGTCATTAGCAGACACCATTACAACAGAGCACAATGTTAAAGTTGACCTGCAGAAAGTGAGAAGGGCAAAAATTAAGGCTCTCACAATGATTGAGGGTATTACAACTGAACAATTTGCAATGCTTTGGGGCTATGTAGAAGAGATTAGAAGTAGTAATCCAGGAACAACAATTTCCATGAAGGTGAAAGAAGTTCCAAAAGTTCATGAAGAGTATGAGCAAATGTCAAAGTTTAAGAGACTGTATTTATGTTGCGGTCCATTGAAGAAGAGTTTCCAAAATGCTTGTAGGCTAGTCATTGGAGTGGATGGTTGTCATTTGAAGGGGCCACATGGTGGAGTGTAATTGACTGCAGTGGGGATAGATGCAAATAATTGTATATTCCCATTTGCCTATGCCATTGTTGAGAATGAGAAGAAAAAAACAGGGTTGTGGTTTCTGAATTTGTTGGGATAAGACTTGAATATTGTGAATTCTCATTGTTACACTTTCATGAGTGACAAACAAAAGGGCCTAATTGATGTAGTGGCTGCGCTCTTTCCAAATGCCTCACACAGGTTCTGTGTAAGGCATTTGTACAACAATTTCAAGGGTCAATTTAAAAGTAGGGTATTGAAGGATTTGTTATGGAAGGCAGCCAGGGCAAGCACTGTTGGTGTATTCACCAAAGTTATGGAAGAAATGCAAGGAGTTGATGAACAAGCATAAAATTGGTTGGTTGGAAGAGCACCACCAATCCATTGGAGTAGGAGTCACTTCCACAGTTTTCCCAAGTGTGACATTTTGTTGAATAATCTTTGTGAGTGTTTCAATGCAAGCATATTGCAGGCTATGGATCAACCTGTGTTGTCCATGTTAAAGAAGATAAGAGTTTTGTTGATGGAAACAGTTCAAAAAAGAAATGAAGCAATGAAAAGGTACAACAAAAGTGATATATGTCCTAAGATTTAGAAGATTTTGGAAAAGGTAAAGGTGAGTGCAGCTGGATGGATTCCTAGATGGAATGAGGGTTCCCAATATGAAGTTGTTGGCCCATATGGTGAGCAATATAAGGTTGAAAGAATGGACTTGTGGATGTAGGAAATGGGATCTGTCAAGCCTTCTTTGTGTCCATGTTGTGGCCGTTGCAAACTATATGGGTGAAGAACCAGAAAAGTATGTGCTTCATTACTATAAAGTTGAAACCTACCTGAGGATTTATGAGAACATGTTAACTCCAATCAATGGTAGACAAATGTGGCCAACAACTCAATATGGTAAAGTGCTACCACCTGATGTGAAGAAAAGAGCTAGGAGGGTAAGACTGAATAAGAGGAAGGACACAGATGTCCCAATTGATGCAACTGATTCAAGTAAGCTGGGAAGGAGGGGAACTCAGATGACATGCAAGAATTGTGGCAAGTTAGGACATAACAAGAGGACATGCAAAGTCAAAGGCCAATTCACCTACCTGAAAGATCCTGTGAGTTCCAGTCAAGTAATTCATATTTTTTTATGCATTTTGTTAACTTGCACATTGCGAACTTTTGTTTTTTAGTTATTGCAGTCCCAGCATGAAGAAAACCAATGTCAGGCCTAGACTGAAGGGAGCCAAACTCAAAGTCAGGTAAAAGGAAGCCTGGTTGGGAGTCAGGTTACAAAAGCAACTCAAGTTAGGAAGAAGAAGATGGCTATAAGTTTTGCAAAGGCCCTATTTGTTAATTTACAGATGTCTTCCTTGCATATGTCCTAACAATGATGATGGCTATTGTAGGTAAAAAGAAGAAAGGTTATGAGAACAAGTGACTCAACTCCATTGCATACAAGTCAGGATGTGCAGGGGTCTGTAGTAACGTCCAATACTAACATTCCTCTGCAAGCTCAAATGAGTGGTGTACAATGCTAGTGCTGTCAAATCTGTTGTGAGTCAAACTAAGAATGCAGTTGACACAAAGTAATGGATGTGAAGGACCACTATTTTTATTTTTTTTTTTTATTTTTTTTTTTTTTAAATGTTGGAGAAGGTTTTTGCTACTTTTGTTCATGGAATACAATGTAATTGATGTGAATGGTTTTGCTACTTTTGTTCATATTCCATAACCTTTCTAGTGGTAGGGGCTTTTTGTACATTTGAAGCCTAGTTTTTGCATTGGCTGCCCCTTTCTTAGTATATGTTTTGCACAACATGAATGACAAGTGTGTCAACTGATCAACGTTTGAATGATAATTTATTATATTTCTGCTGCTGTTTCCAAGTCATGATGTTCATTGGTGATGTTCACAATTGTTGATATTCATTCTTCATTGGTGATGTTCATTGTTCATTGAATTTGGAGTGACAATTATGGTCACAGATTGTGTACCTATTTCTGTATGTTTCCTTTGTCTATGTTAGAGTCACCAAACACAAAATAATCGAGACAACATTAATAAGTCACCAAACACACAATTTTCATCTCAAAAACATATTTTCTATTAACAACACTTCACCCATTGCATATGATTCATAAACAGGATACAGACTCCCTTCATTCTTACATTACCATACAACTTCAAACTGTATAATACAAACCATATTCCTACAACCAACCATGACAAAACCAAGCAAATCCATAGTTTCCTCTCTCTTCCAGTCCTTCTCTTCATTTGTGCTTCCATCTTATTCAACTTCTTCAACAGCCCAGGAATTATTTGCACTGCCCGATCTCACATGGGTGGGTCTATCCACGTAAAGTGATTACAACCACTGTTAGGGCAACTAAGAAATCTCCTCCTAGGATTTGTGTTGGTCCATGCTGTGTGTATCAACCTTCTTCTTCCACAAACATTGCAAAACATCTCGTCTACACCACTTGTGTTCCATCTACCTTGATTTCTTGAGCTTTGATTGTTCCTCATTTCTTCTCTCCCATTGATTTCATTGATGCTCTGTTTTTTTCTTCTATTTTTGTAATCGTCTTTGTTTTTATAGTTTGAAGGGAATACAAGGGAAGGTTAGGTTTTGGGGGGAAAGCCCTAATTTTCCCTCCATGTGAAAGTATAAGGGGCCACGTCACCCACTCCGTCCACTTCCTTGAGGGAACTAGACGACAGTGGTAAAATTGAAAGGAATTCACATAGTATAGGGATACGCGTGAAAATAAGAGTGGTTTGGGGGGGGGGGTGTTTGAAAAACGTGACAAAGAATAGGGGTAAAAATGAAATAATCTCCTTGTTTTTTTAAGTTATGACTATCAAGTTATGTCATTTTGTACTTTAATTGTGATTAATTTTCTTTTTAAGTTATGACATTATTTTAGTTATGATTAATGAAATAGTTAGTTATTATGTTATGTTTTGTAATTACGACTCAAAAAGTATGAAATTATACCATTTCCTTATTTAATTATAAGGTGCGTAGATAGTCTTTCCTGAAAGAAAATGAAATGAAATGAAATGAATAATTTTTTATATATCATGAAATGAAATATTGCAATCATTAAATTAAATAGGTAACATTTAATGAATAATTTTTATATCAAAATGAAATAAAATATTACCAAAATATATATCATCACATAAAATAGATTTAGATCATTGATGATGGTAGAGAAATTGTATCATTATAGGTCAAGTACATCCCAACTAGGTTGGCACCTACTAGCCTACAAATCATTTGCATTCTACTCCATCTCAACAATCTAATAAAAACATTATGAAATTAAATAGTAAAAAAAAAAATTGTTGATCAATTATCGAAAGAACTGGACAATTCACTCGAGGAGCCCAATGATATATCATCTAAATCACCTTGAATTCTCTCATTTTCACTACAATCTTGTCTTCTTGTAAGTGCATGCATATGATCTCTCGATATCATAAGTGCCTTAACTAATTCGGGTGAAAGTCTATTGCGATAATCGCTCAACACCCGTCTGCCTACTCTAAAAGTTGTTTCAGAAACCATTGTAGAAATAAAAACGGTTAGTATATATCACGTGTCATCTGTGAAAGTACAGGCCATATAATTTTATTTTGTTTCCACCAATCCAAAATATCAAAATCATCTTCATCATTCACATATGGGTTATCTAAATGATGTTGTAATTCAAAACTACTTATGGTTGCATTTTGAGATGTTCTTCTAGTTTTTATTGCTGAAAAAACACTTAATCTTCCACCTTGAGATGAGGCTGATGTAGTGTGTATAGGTGTATTTGCAGATATAGCTTCCTTATACTCTTCAAATAATTTTTTTTACATGTTTGTATAGGGTCAAATTGGTTTTCATCAACAAAAATAAGTTGTAAAAAATTCTTGTAAACTAGTGTCTTTGTAACTAGGATCAACTACGATGGCTAAACCTAAAAGATGAGACAATAGATTAAAATATTTATCAAATTTTTCTTTTACATAATATTCACTATCCATATATTTTATGAAAACTTTCGTTATTTCGGCTAACATATGTAAAACAAATGGTGAGGTAGGTATATATGTATAAGAACATAATTTTGTTGTAGTATGAAAAACTTTTAGAAATTTTTTATATACGTTTATGTGGTGCCAATTATCTTCTGTGAGAGTCAATACTCTTCCTATTGTTGTTATTGCAAAAAATAAATCTATTGTTTTTCTTTATTTATAAGCTATCTTTAACATATTATACGTTGAATTCCACCTAATGTCTACATCTAAAATTAATTTTTTAAATTGCATACATTCTCGTTAAGAAATTTTTCTATATTCTGAAATTTGATTAGGAGAAGACATAATAGTAAGAATATCATGTTTTATTACTTGCACATAAATGTCATGTATATGCATAGCTTCTTTAACAATCAAGTTTAAAATATGAGCACAACAACAAACAATAAATAAACCACTATCAACAAGTAATTGTAAAATTGGTTTCAAATGCGCTAGAATCTGATTGTAATATGATGCATTATCTAAACCAATAATAAATATTTTATTTTACTAAGCCCACTCATATAATACATTCCTTATTATTACCCTAAGCGAATGACCATTGTATGCAAGTACAACTAATCTAAATGAAATTATTCTTTTATTTAATTTTCAATCATTATAAATATAATGTACAGTGATGCATTGATATTCTAAACCATTATTTGACCACAGATCAGATGTTCAACAAACTCTTTCATTCAAATCTTTAAAAATGTTAAATAATTCAGTTTTAATATCCTCAAATTTCTTTAAAATCTTGTTTCTAGTAGTATTTTTTGAAAAATCTTGATATTGAGGTGCAAAACCTTCGTGAATCATTTCTAAAAATCGGAACATTTGCTAGTAGTAAAATGTTATTTTTTTAATAATATAATTAATTACAGAATCTTGTGCGCGTATAGGATCATATGAAAATATTTGTAAATTACCAGTTGATGAAACCCCTAATTACATTTGAATTCTAATATCAGGTTGTTGACTTTGTAAAAGTTTTTTAGCATGCCTTTTTAGATGACTAATACACCCTGCCGATGCGGCACTAAGTAAATATTTACAATATTTACATTTTGCTTTAAACATAGTTGTACCATCATGATTAGTAACTGATACTCTTTCAAAATACTCCCAAACAGTACTAGTCGTGCCCCTAAATGATGATGCTCCTGTTGGAAGAGAGATATTAGGCCTAATAGAAAGAGAATCAATAGATTCATATAGTGCATATTCATCAACATTGACATAGACATTATGAATATTAGGATCCATAGTAATTTATGTAAAATAATATATATTAACTAACAATTAATTAAAATAATGAGTGTTTAACAAGTAATATATGTTAATAAATAATTAAAGTAAAAAATGAGTAGCTAATAAATATTAATTCAAATAATTAATATTACCGACTAGCGAATGTGATATAAAAAATAGTTTAATTGTCACTTAGGGATGAGACTTGAAAATTAATTATGAGAGAATGAGAGTTTGAGAGAGAGATTTGTTAGTGAGAAATAAAATGGGAGAGGGGTGGTATTTATAGGACTTAGGAGAATTGAGGGATTAAATTATAAAAATAAATAAATAAATAAATAAATAAATAAAAATTGGTTTTTAGGTGAATAATGGTCATATGACCGTTCGGATTTTTTTAAAAATTTGATCGTTGTTGCACTGGAGAGGGAGCCGTTGGGGATCGAGCCAAGCAGCGATGAAATTTGTTTCGGGCTGGACCATGCACCAGAACACACGGCCCAGGGTCTCGGGCCGGGCTGTGTCCACTTGAGCCCTAGGCGGGTTTTAGGTGGGCCACGGGCTTATGGGTCAAATTTACACCCCTACTCATGGTGAGTCTTAACTAAACTAATCCATCTGAGTCCGAGAGAGAAAGAGAGGACAATAAGTGGATGGTGCTAGTGTATGGAGGTACTAGTGTTCTTTGGAGGCGATAGCAGAGTCATGTGATGCATGAAGGAGGAGGTACAAAATGGTAGTGGTGGTGTTGTTTGGTGGTGGCAATAAAGTGGAGTGGAGTAGGGTGGCAATAGAGGAGCTACATAGTGGTATGTGTCTCCAAATGTTGTAGGGAGTACTAGCTAAATATGTCTATGATTTTTTTTTTGGTTAAAAAACTTAACATAAGTTATTAATTGGAAATTAATACAAAATTTAGGAACAAAATTAAGCAAATTAAAAATATAAGGACTAAAATGATACAAGAGACTATTGACGTACTTTTTCCTAAATTTTAAATAAAAGTTTGGGTTAACTTTTCACCTTCGTAGCTTGATATATATATATATATATATGTCACTTTAGTTATTATAGTTTTACATTGACCAAGTTTAACACAATTGATCATTCTGTCCCAAAATTGTTCTTTGACTCCCAAGTTTAACACAATGACTAAATTGAAACTGAAGTTGGTTTAAGGACTAAATTATTCAATTTAAAACAATATGGATCAAAATAAAATTTGAGTTAAATTATATATAATAGTTAAAAGTGTTAAAATCAAACTTTAATAATTTATCATTTCAATATAAAAATTAGGTACTCAAGCGTCAATTTGGACAAAGCTATCACAGCGGTAATGTCATGCAGCCTGTTGGAATACATGTTACCAATCAATTCAAAACGTATTTCACTTTCATTATACGACAAAGAAAACTGGATACATGTTTATTTCTTAAAACATACATAATTATAGAATACAAAGACTATATGAATTATTATAAAAAATTTAAAAGAAGAAATTACTCCTAATCAAATTAGAAAATCAACCAAACTAAGAAGACAAACTAATAACATCAATAGAACAACTCAAAATAGTAGGAAATAATATCCGACATAAATAGGTTTAGGACTTCACCAGCTTAGCAACAAACTCATCAATGTTCTTATTTGAACTGCCACGTTCATCAACTACCTCTATTGCCAATTCTCCCTATTTCATTGCAGGGACGGATCCAGGATTATGACTTTGGGGGGGCCAAAGTACGTTTAACCTCTAACCAATAAAATTTGAAGTTCAATACCAATTTCTACTAGCATGAAAAAAAAATCAATAATGCTATGATAAAATATTGAACTATATATTCCTTGTCAACATAGTTGAGTACCAAAAGATGATCATACAATTGAGAATATTTTTTTCCCATATTTACTTACAAAAAGTAGTAACTATTTCTACATGCATTTATTTACTAAAATTAGGCATCTTCAATTGAGCTCGACGCTCTTTTATAATATCAAAAGCATGAATGATAGAGTCTACATTAAATCCTCGAGCAATGTCTTTTTTAATGTACGTAATCAAGTAACTAGCGAGAAAACCATCTTCCATCCTATTCCTAAAAGTCATAAAATATATGGCAGCACAAAATAACATTTAGATTTTTATCCAAATTCTTTGAAGAAATCAACAAATCATAACCTAAAAGCCTATTCAATTATCAAGAAATCACACAACACAGTACCTACCAATTACAATAAACCATAGTATTAAAAAAATTTCACAATATTTAGTTAACAATTGTACCAATAACAATTATCAGATATTCATCGCAACTCCTGGCTTCTCCACCCTATGCCAGCCTCTTTGCCACAATTTCACCCAAAAAAACAACCAGCTTGCATTGGCCCCACATTGTCATTAAATTATTATTTATTTTTTAAAAAAATTCAAAATCAATTGCTAACCCTGATAATGTTAGAGGTGGTGGGTTCTGATGTGTGTGTTGAAAGAGTGTATGTATATTTATTTTTTCGATTGGTATAGTAAAATAAAAGAGTGTTTGGAGATAGGAGCAAAATCTATTGACAGTGGGGATGTAATTGTGGGTTATGTGACGTAGGAAGTTGGGGATTTGGGTTGTCAAGTTTGGGATACCAAAACTAAAAATTGGGTTGAAGATTTCTAGTTGTCTGCAGGCTTATGGGTGACCAATAACAACCAATAACAAATTAATGGCAAAATAATTGCATTATTCAGTCTAAAATCACAATCAATCATAATATTCAGTCTAAAAACAAAATAATCACATTGAAGCTGAAGGGATATCAGATAACTTACCAATGAGAGTCCACGATTCTAGCATTTACGCCGACCAACTCTGACGAAGTCCGACAACAAAGCTTCTCCGTTTCTTCCCTCATCTCTTCCCTTCTCTCCTCTCTTTCGAATCGCAACAAGTCTCTCAGATCAGTTGTTTTCTTTTCTTTTTTTAATCTTAGTGCTTTGTTTGAACAAGCTTCTCCAGCAAGCCTTATAGTTTATATATTTGTGAAAGTTTCATATTTTACACTTTGACCCATTAAAGTTTCTAAAATTTTGCTTTCATCTTGACCTAATTTAAAAAATACATATACATGAAATTTAAAATAGATTATTATATATGTTAACTAATTCAAAAAAAAAAAAAAAAAAAATTCCAAATAGTTTAAAAAATTGGGGGGTTACTCTATATAATTTTGAAATTATCTAAAAAAAATTTGGGAGTGCGAACTCCTATAATTTTAAATTATTTTAAAATTTCTAGTATAATATATGATATTTTTCAAATTTTTTGGGGTGCGGCCGCCCCCCTCCGCCCCCCTCTAGATCCATTCTTGTTTGCAACGGCATTTTACTGTCGCGTATGATATGTAAAAAATTAAGACCTTTTGCAATGGCAATGTTGTACCATCACTAAAAGTTGTATTTGAGACTGCAAAAAATGCTGTCACCAAAAGGTTTTTTGTTGCGACGGCATGACTCATGTCGCCAAAAGAAACGTTTTTAGCTGTAATGTTTTTTGCGACAGTATGGTGCCGTCGCAAAAAAAAAAGAAAAAAAAAAAAAAAACTACAATATAATTATTTAAAATATTCAAATTACCTGTATTAAATAAAAAATTGAAAAGAAACCAACAATTGCATAATAATATAAAATTTTTTTGTATAGAAATAACAATTTCTCTATAATAAAAATATTCTTGCATTCATAACTACACATTAGCAAAATTACCCCACTACATAATGTTTCATAATACCTATATAATGTTTAAATACATAATGTTGTTCACAATTCAAAATAACATAAACTAAAAACAAAAGTTTTCCTCACCATTCTCCATGAGTAACAAAAACAAAAGTTAGTCGCATTCTTCACAGGCATGCATTTCACAAGAAGCAAACTCCTACTCGGAAAATATCTGAAAATAAAAAACAAAAATATTTAATAACAATATAATTATGTGTTAATATGTTAATTACAAAAAAATATAAAAACTTAACTACTATACAATTACAAAGATAATTACGAAAATAATTTTGCCCAGACCGAAATCCAACTCTAACTCCCAAATCGGAAACCCGATTTGAGTCTCGTCTTCTCCCACAAGTCTCTCGTGCCTAGGTGGTCGTGTGTGCAAAGTTTCGTGCTAATCCAACGCCAGTTGGTGATTTTGGGCGTCAACACCTCGAATTCTAAGTTTCTTAAGGAACTAGTTTGCCTAAATCAAAATCCAGCTCTAACTCCCAAACCGGGAACCCAATTCGAGTCCCGTCTTCTCCCACAAGTCTCTCGTACCTAAGCGGTCGTGTGTGCCAAGTTTCATGCTAATCCGGCGCCGTTTGGTGATTTTGGGGCATCAACACCTCGAATTCTAAGTTTCTTAAGGAACTAGTTTGCCTAAACTGAAATTCGGCTCTAACTCCCAAACCGGGAACCCGATTTGAGTCCCATCTTCTCCCACAAGTCTCTTGTGCCTAGGCGGTTCTGTTTGCCAAGTTTTGTGCTAATTTTAAGCCGTTTGGTGATTTTAGGCGTCAACACCTCAAATTCTAAGTTTCTTAAGGAACTAGATTGCCTAGACCAAAATTCAACTCTAACTCTCAAACCGGGAGCCTGATTCGAGTTCCGTCTTCTCCCACAAGGAAATCCTTTGTCTTTCTTTCTAATTATGTAATTAGCCTCTATCCTTTTGGGCTGTGTATAGTTAATGTATGGTTATTCTTAGCTTAAAATGTAAAGATACATTTTATACCTGATCTTCTGGTGGTGGTGTATATGGAGTCTTATCTCTTGCAGATTCCCTAAATACCTGGCGGCCACTCGATGCATCAAGAATCTATGATAGTCCATACATAATGTGTTAATCGTATTCAAATTTTTATTATATATATGTATATATATGTTGTGTGAAAATTTAACTATCAGACAATTCAATTTATTACGAACCTATCTGTTGGGATCCACACTCGCCCCCTGTGACACAATGGCTATCGTCTTAGCTCTCATCTGCTGTAAATGTGTAGAGAACTCTGCTCGCATTTCCTCCCTCAGCTCCTCCCTCAACTCATCCCTTAGCTCTGCACGAACCTGCTGGGTGATCTGAACAATAGTCGATGGCTGTGTGTTGACTGTGATGGCCCATCGCCATCTTTATACACCACGCACCGAGGTACAGTTCTCCCGTAAGTGCGATAATATCCATATCCATCATGACCTATCAACTCATGGAAAATGGTGTTCCTAGCCTCTAAAGTTCGGCAATCCTCAGGTAGCATGAAGAGTTGATGATTAAACTCATCTTATATTGAATAAGACATACAAGTATATGTCAAATTAAGATGGTTGACACACAAAAAATAAAAAATAAAATTTAAATACAATGTTATGTGTTTGGAAACTACCAAGGTCTGGATAATCTCAGGGTCATCTGCTCCACATGTCATAAGCCAGACATTCATCTTATCAATAAACTCCCCTGGTCATCTAGATTTTTTTAGAAATATGAAAATTAGAATCCAAATAATTTGCAAATATATAATGCTTATTTATATACAAAAATAAAAACAATAAAATATAAACCTCATGTCGGATCTGAGCGAAAGTAGTACACCCTGTGGCATGAGGTATGCCGTGAGCCTGCCAATTTTTAGCATTCCTAGTTGTAATTTTCTATAATCGGTTCAACAAATGTAAGTATATAAATATGATTTGTATGTTTACATATCATACATATAACTTATTTGTATACCTCTGCATCGGAAGTATGCCAATACTCTACAAGTTCTTCCCATTGGCTTGGCACAATGTGCAAAGGAACATCATCCTTCATATTAGGATCAGAATTTCTAGGCTTGAAATACTTTGTCTTAATCTTATTCTTGTGATCCTTCCATATACTGTTGCAGGTTTTCATGCAGATTGACTTATACTCCTCTGGACATACATTCAAATTGTCCTACAAAACACAATTTAAAAGTTTAAATAATAATAACACAATTTTGGAATTTGAATTTTTTGGACAAAAATATACTTTTACCTTTACATCAAGAAAAGTAAGAGGAACAATATTACCATTGCACACAATAATGCCAAGTTGAGTAGTTAACTTAGACACATTATCCCCTATTGGGCAGTAATTTTTTGTCAAATTGTATGTCCAACTTTGTACCAGTACCCCACTCCGTAATGCCCTTGGCACATCCTCTACCACACTTAGTCGAGGTTGATGAAGAACTAGCATAACCTGCGAGATACAATAAGAATAAACAATATACAATGATAATAAACAAATGCAAATTTAAATAATGTTAATACAAATCGAATTCTTATACCTGAGCTGGGTTGTGAAGAAGTCGAAGGGTCTGGAAGATACAATGAGAATAAACAATTTATATATAATAAGAATAAATAAATGTATATTTAAATAATTTTCATACAAATCAAAGCAAATTTATATACCTGCGGCTGGCTGTGAAGATGATGACTCTAGTAGGAATGATAGTTGCTGTGGTGCCACTGATGGTGGATGCACCAATGGTAGGCGTGGAGGCTGAGTAGATGATAGCTACTGTGGTGCCATTGATGGTGGTCGATGCGGTGGAACTAATGGCCCCTTTGATGGTGGTCACTGTGATGCCTCCTCTAATGGTGGTGCCAGTAATGGTGGCTGATGTGGTGGCTAGTCAGATGGTGGTGGCATTAATGGCCCCTCTGATGGTGATCGATGTGATGTCTCCTCTGATGGTGGTGCCACTGATGTCCTCTTACGTACCACATCGGACATCATGCGTGGGGGATGATCAGGCTTCCTCTTCCTTACCATAATAATCTGTAAGCAATATAACAGTAATTGACATTAGAAACATAGAGAATGATTTTGAGTCAACTATAATATGACATTAATTGAACTAATACAATTACAAAGACAAAGTAAATTAAGAAACTAATGATTAACTACAACCTTGGCCTTAATTCAATTATTGATATTTATTAAATATCAGCCTATTTCAACATCAAGTGTTTCTTCTTCTGCAGTTTCCCTCACCCAGCCAACTTCTTCATCATGGAGCATTATGTTTTCTTCCAATTATTGGCTCATATATGGCTCAATTTTTGGATCAGTAGAATTCATATCAAATAAACCTCTTTGAGACATCTTCACCACCACTTGCCAATCTGGTTCTAATAGGTCTGCAACATACCAAACTTGCTCTGCTTGGGATGCTAGGATGAAAGGTTCATTGGTAATTCAATCATCTCGGTACAACAAATGATTGAAGTTGACCAACGTGAAATTGAAGACATCTTCTTTCTTTCCGTGAATACTGTCAATTCAATCACACTTAAACAACACATGCTTCTTCTCTTTGGAATATCGAATCTCAACAATATTTGTCAATTGTCCATAATAGTACACAGACCCCACACTAGGATTCTTGTCTTTCCAACTAGTATAACTTATGGTATCTGTCTTCAAAGCTACACCACAATTTTGTGTGGCTCAACGGTCATCCATGGCCTTTACTCAATACTAAAACCCATTCATTATATACTCGTTGAACCTCCTTGCCAGGTTATGAGGACTATTTGCTAATATAATAATCTCTTCAAAAAATGTGACATCACTAGTCCTTCGCAAAGTTTGGACCTATTTAAAACAAAAATGTAAAATTTAAAATGTAGTAGGACTTAGGTAACTAGAATCTGTAGATTTAAATACATACATGTTCCTTGAACCAAATGTGAAAAGTTTCAAAATGTTCACGCCGAAGCTGATGATCGTCAACACGAGGCATTTTGACCTTAAGTACTTCAAGGTGTTTGCTGTGTAGATTGAAAATTTATCAATAAAAAAAATTTGGTTCAAAATTCAATAAAACATAATAAAATATTGAGTGAGTGACATAACCTACTTTATGAATGGTTGAACCACGCTTGTATTGAATAAGACATACCGATGAGCTTGTACCCAAGAAGTATTATCAAGATAAAAGCTTGTGTTTTCACCAACAGCATGATCTAGATTATCATCACCACTGTAGTTCATCACGGGTCGACTAGATTTGGTTTCTACATCATTAAGATATTGTGCACAAAAATTCATGCATTCTTCTATAAGATATCCTTTAGCAATTGAACCTTCTGGATGAGCTCTATTACGTATATATTGCTTCAAAGGAAGAAGATACCTCTCAATTGGATACATCCATTGAAACTGAATTGCTCCAGCCAATAATGCCTTGTCAGCTAGATGTACAGGCAAGTGCTCCATTATATCAAAAAAAGTTGGAGGAAATATTTTTTCTAGATGACAAAGTGTTACGGCGATATGATCTTGAATATGTTGCAAATCCGTCGCATGATTCACTTTGGAACACAATTGCCTAAAGAAATTGCTCAATTCAATCAAGGGTTCAATTACATTCTTCCGTAACGATCTTCGAATAGCCAATGAAATAAGTTGTTGCATCAGAATATGACTATCGTGGCTCTTAAGACCCCCTAATATTTCTATCCTGTGAGTGCACATGACGCGATATATTGGATGAATACCCGTCAGGAACTCTAACTTCCTTTAACACCTTCAAGAACAAATCTTTCTCATCCTTAGTCATCGTGAATTGTGTCGGTGGTAAATAAGCTTTATTTAACCCTCTTAACTGCAAATGTAGGGGTTTTCTAATACTCATTTCTTGTAAATCACGCTGAGCATTAGCACCATCCTTTGATTTTCTTGCAACCCCCTAATATTGTTCACAACACATTATCACAAACATTCTTCTCTATATGCATCACATCGATGCTATGTCTTATTAGATTGAGCTCCTAATATGACAGTTCATAAAAGATACTCTTTTTCTTCCAATTATGGATGTAATGTCCAGCTTATTCCTTCTCTACTTGTCTCTTATGCCTCTCCTTAAGGTCATCCCTCTTGTATTGGATTAAAATAACCTCAGATTCTAATTGTAGCAACATCTCTGTTCCAGACAACAATTTTGGTTTGAGTCTAAATTCCCGACTACCATCAAATGATACTTTATCCTTTCAGAATTTATGGCCACTAGGTAAAAATCTGCGATGACCCAAGTATGATTGTTTACTATTATGCTTCAACCAACACGATGTAGTTTCTTTATTGTAACAAGGACATGCATATTCGCCTTTAGTGCTTCATCCTGACAAGTTTGCATATGCAAGAAAATCACTAATTGTCCACAGTAAAGCTGCATGCATTTGAAACATTTGATTTGTTGATGCATCAAATGTGGACACACCGTCATTCCATAGTTCTTTCAACTCCTCAATCAATGGTTGCATATACACATCAATCTTGTCACCAGGTCTTTTCAAGCCGTTAATAAGCACAGATAAAATTAGAAATGGTTGCTTCATGCACATCCATGGCGGCAAGTTATATGGAATGAGCACAGCAAGCCAAGTGCTATGAACTATGTTCATCGTCCTGAATGGGTTAAAACCATCAAATGCTATGCCAAGCTTTACACTTCATTAATCATTGCTAAAGTCAATAATTTGACGATCAAAATCTTTCCATGCAAGGGAGTCAACAAGATACCCAAAGACACCATCATCAGTTCGTTCCTCTACATGCCATCTCATTAACTTGGCCGTCTTGGATGATATAAACAACCTCTGCAACCGTGGCTTTAAAGGAAAATACATCATCTGTTTTGTAGCTATTCATTTACCACCTTTGTTAGGACCATTTGAACTACGATCACCATTTGATTTCCATCTAGAACTGTTGCATATGACATACTTATCAAGATTGGCGTCCTCTTTTCAAAACAACATGCAACTGTTGGGACAAGCATTCCACGTTTCATACGTGAAGCCCAAATTTGTTGTGACCTTTTGAGCTTTATAATATGAGTCTGGGAGTTTCACACCCAACGGGAATGCCTCATTCAATAACTCAAGCAACATGTCAACAGATTGGTTTTCAGATGCATGGGGATCAGGCGCCTGTGGTTCATTACCCTCAACACTTGTACCGACATGTGGATTTCCCATAGCCGCTTGTATCATTCCAACCATATCATCCCCAATGTCTAAATTAGCCAATGTTTCATTCTCTCGATTACCATGCAAAGATACATAAGATTCCCCATGATTAATCCAATGTTTGTACTTTTTAAAAAAACCATTCAAAATTAGATCCTCCTGCACACCCTCTCGTACAAGATGGTATCGATTCTCACATTTCCTACACGGACAACTAATCATCGAACCTTCAGCCCTATTGGTGTAGACAAACACAAGGAATTGATCAATCCCATTAATGTATTCCCTCGACATCTTATTTGGCAAGTCAATCCAACTCTTATCCATCCTCTGTACTTCTCTCAAATATCTCTTCTGCACATAGTATATTCTTGTTAAGTTTAAGGGAAAATTTTATAGAATAGCTATACGGATCTGTTAATGCATGGTACTATATGTTTGGCAGTTAAGAAAAAGCATGTTTATGAAAAGAGTGTAGCTAAAATGAGATAGTTGAGATGGATAAGTAGAATTACAAGAAAATATATAATAAGAAATGAATCCGTGTTGTATGGCCCGTTTTCTTGTAGTGGGGGTTCCTCTGTAATTGAAAAAGATATTCAATACTCCAAGATCATCATGTTAGATTTAGATTTAACTCCTATCAATTATGATCAACCAATTAAAAAAAATAAAATTGAAATCTCACTTTTCTTAAAGGTGTATTATGAAAAATGAAATATTAGACCTCTCTTTTTCTAGCATAGTTGATTGTGATTGACTGGAGATCACATCCAATATGGTATAACATGATATACAATAACCTGCTTAATATTAAGTGGACACATGACCATCTTATCTATAAAATAGAAATAAAATACTTATTTTTACTTCTATTTTTGAAATGGTATCTCAAATATCATATATAGGCCACATGTATTACATATTTGCTCATTAATTTTCTCCTAATTGGAGGTATTATATTATGGCTAGGATAAGAAACCTACGAAATGAAATTGAACAAATTATAGTAATTATTATAAGAACAAATGATTAAACAATTACAACTATGGGACAGTAAATTGAACATAAACAAAGTGATGCATCAATCAAAAGAGTTTAAAAACTGTCTTTTATAAATTCATCCCAAATTTCACACGCACACACACACACAGCAAATGTCAACATAAAAAAATTCTTAACTAATAGCAGCTATCCACTTGTGCAATGCTTGATGAGCAATTGGTATTCCACAAAATAATTTTAAAACTTTATTAGTGTTTATCCTTTTGGCATATTATCAACCTTTTTTAGAGAAGTTTTAATCTAGTTTCATGAACACTACAGTTGGGATAAATTAGACTAAGATCATCCAATCTACTGAGCTGATCTCCGTCAGTATTCATGGAAGAAGTCTATGGATCAGACGATTGTGATCTTGTAATCAAGTCTCCCAAATGAGGATCATAGGAGATGTTGGTCCCACTCATTAGTAAAAACCAACAAAATTTCAAATTCACTTTATTTTATTCTATTTTTATTTTTAATTATGTCAAAATATCGTCAATGGAAGAGATTCTAACAACTTGATTCATGGGATCTCCAACTCAAGAGAATACTTTGAGAAAACAACTTATTGTTTCATTTATAGAACCATCGGTTAGCAAATGGTTTCTTGTTGCTCAACTTACCTTTGTTTATAACACAGTCAAATAATTTATTCATAAAACACCACTTGCCGTCTACAACAATACTACCATCTAAAAAAAGAGGTCTGAATCATCTATCAAAAACCTAGGGCCTAACAATCAAAAAATAAATATGTAAATTTAAATTTAAATTTAAAAAAAAAATCAAAGAAAGAAAGCATAATGAGTCTTGAAAAACCATCAGCAATTCAGCAAAGGGGAATTGTTCCCTTCATCAAAGGTTTGGATGTAATTCAATAGGCTAATTTCAAATCCATCCATGGAGGCTAATTTCAAGAGCTAACTTGGTTCATGTTGCCGTAGTCTGCCACTGCTCGTCGTCTCATGCTGCTCGCCGTCACTCGACACCGTCGTCTACAACTGCTCGATGCCGTCTCACGCTATTGCTACTATCGCTCGACGCCGTCGTCTGCCGTTGCTCGACGTCGTTGTCTGCCCTGTTTATAGTTGCGAGAGAGAGAGAGAGAGAGAGAGAGAGAGAGAGAGAGAGAGAGAGGAAGATGGGGATTTTTGGTTCAAAAGATTAGGGATTTGAGATTTGGGAATTTTTGGTTGAGGAGGGAAAAAGGAGAGCGAATCAGACTTTGGTTGAGGGTTTTTTTTTTTTTTTTTCTTGCGACGTCAAGTATAACTGTCACAAATGAAAATTTAAACAATGAAACGATGGCATTTAAATAATTTTTTTATTTGCGACGGGGGTACTGTCATCGCTGATAACCTTTATTTACGACGGGGGAAGGTTGCCGTTGCAAAAAAAAAAACTCATTTTTTGCCAAAAAGCTCTGTGTCCATTTTATTGCTCAATGAAAGCTAGGAAGAGAGAAAAACAAAAAAAGAGAGAGAAACAAATGATGATCAGTGAGAGAGAGAGAGAGAGAGAGAGAGAGAGATGAACGAGAGAGATATAGAGAGAGACATAAAAAAAAGAAGAGAGATGAGCCAGAGAGACAGAGAGAGAGATGAGAAAGATAGAGAAGAGGGATGAGTGAGAGAGATAGAGAAGAGAGATGAATGAAAGAGAGATGAGCGAGAGACATACACAGAGAGAGAGAGAGAGAGAGAGAGACCCATTTCATTTTTTGCCTTTTTCCTCTTTTAACAGCAATGGGCGTATAGAAAGAGATGAGTGTGATTGAGAGAAAAGAACGATTGAAAGAGAAGAGAGATGAGTGAGAGAGAGAGAGACATAGAGAGAGAGAGAGACATAGAGAGAAAAAAAAAAGAGAAACAAAATGAGCAAGAGATAGACAGAGAGAGATATAGCAAAAAGAGATAAACAAGAGATATAAAGAAAGAAAGAAAGAGAAAAAAGATAAGCAAGAGAGATAAAGAGCGAAGAGAGATGATAGAGCGAGAGAAAAGAGTGATGAGTGAGAAAGAGAGACACAGAGAGAGAAAAAAAACATAGAGAAACAAGATGAGTGAGAGATAAACACAGAGAGAGAGAGAGAGAGAGAGACAACAAAAAGAGATGAACAAGACATATAGAGAGAGAGAGAGAGAAAGAGAAGAAAGATAAACAAGAGAGATGAGAGAGCCAAAGAGAAGAGTGATAAGTGAGAGAGAGAGAGAGAGAGGCCCAATTCATTTTTTGACTTTTTTCTCTTCTCTTTCGACAAGTGATTAAGAGGAATAAAAGGTGAGCGATTGAAAAAGAAAAGAGAGAGAGAGAGAGAGAGAGAGAGAGAGAGAGAGAAATCGATAAATCGAGAGGGAGATCGGTAAATCGAGAAGAGGGGAGGGAGAGAGTGAGCAACACAAGTACAGTGTGGGGGGAGAGAAAGATAGACAGACAGACAGACAGACAAAGAGTGATGAGTGAAAGAGAGAGAAAGAGAAAGAGAAGAGAGATAAGCGAGAGAGACAAAAATTTCATTTTTTTTGTGACGCTATTTTTCTGATGCCGTCTCATCAAACAGTATTGCTTTTCATATTTTTTCAATTTTTTTTTGTTTGCAACGGCACCTATTACCGTCACAAAAAACTCTCTTATTTGCGACTGCAATTCATGCCCTCACAAAAAGCAACCTTATTTGTGACAGCAGGGGTTATTGTCGCAAAAAAGTTGCATTTTGTGACAAGAAGGGATGCCGTCGCTAAAAACCCATTTATTGGCGACAGTAAGTCGTGCCGTCGCAAAAAATCACTTTTTGCGACGATAAGTGTTGCCGTCGCAAATGCTTCCATGTTATTTAACCCGTTTTCTTATAGTGTATTGTCCACAACACAGACTGTGTAAAAAACACTGCTCCAACCAATCCAAACTCTCTAGCCACGTCAAGACCCCAAGGCAAGAACGCATCATACACAATACAGCCCACAGGGCACCCTATGTTCCCAAACTTCACCACTAGCCCTGCCAAAGTCTTTGAGCTGACCTCTTGAAATCGCAGCAAGTACTCTTCGAAGCCCCCGCTAGCAACTTCAGGGCCACCTTCGTCGTAGCCATCGGATATTGTCTCAATGGAGATGGAACTAGAGGAGGTGCCATTCATTGTTTTGTTGAAAATGAATTGGGTGATGGCTAGTGTGACTTTGACTCCCTTATGCTCCAAACGCTTTGAGAATTGGAGCATTTGATTTATGTGGCCTTGTATTGGGTATGGTAATACCAAACAATGGGGTCTCTAAGCTCTCTTTGGCTTCCCCATTTTGTGTGTGTGTGTGTGTGTGTTTGTGTTGGTCTTAGAATGTAGATTCAACTCTCCTCGTGTTCTATTTATATCAAGTGAGGTAAGAAATGAAGTGCCTTATTTGTTCACGATGTTTGGCGTGTTGTCATGATCTTGTCTTAGTAAGAAATGACGTCTTTTTGTTCTAAAATACAAACTGAAAACATCAATACTATAACATTCAAATTCTCTCCATAAAAAATAATCAATAGGCTGTATTTATTGTAAGTGGGACTCATCATGAGTTTCGTTCCAATAATTCAAATAGTTCATTTTATAGGATCCTTTGTGTATATCATCTTTTAAAAAAATTAGATTAATTCGATAACCGTAACCTATTCAATTTATTAGATTTGTGTCTAAAAAAATTAAAGATAAATGCATTTTTAAAAATTAGATCATCTATTTTTTCGATAACAAATGCGATAAATTGAATAGATAATGAACAACACCTTCTAGTTTTGAATTAGATGCAATTCAACTCCTTTTAAATTTATACCACACACTCATGATTTATCGTATTTTTGAACAGCTATTGGTGTGCTATTGAAGGAAAAAGGCAACAACACACTATGGATTTTTTATTTATTTTTTATTTTTTTGTGAATGATAGCCACACAATGAGGACTTGATAAATTCAAGGTCGTAACTTTCTCTTTTGTTTGCATGAAAGAGTTCTCAACATCAAATTGCTTGATTGGCGCATCTGACTGCGTAGTATATTCTATTTTACTTTTTATTTTATTATGGGTAAATTACACTTTGTACCCTTATATTTTATATCAAATTTCACTTTGGTCCCTACATATGAAATCATGACAGTTTATCCCCTACACTTCTGGTAAAATCTCATTTTGGTCCTTACACATCAAATTGTGACAGTCAATCCCCTACACTTTTACTCAAATCTCACTTTGATCCTTACACAAGTGTTAATGTCTCTCTTCTGTTATTTCATTTTTAAATCCTTAACAAAATCTAGTTACGTGACAAAAATGTGACTACGAAATTAGGATAAAAGAGGAAAATCACCCATGTTTCACACGAATACACTTTTTCTTACGTGATAAGCACATACGAGTTATATAATACAATATATATATATATATATATATGTTTGTGGGAACTGAATAATTGATAGAGGCAGAAGGCGTACAATACAGGGCTGGTAATAATCGGCCGAGTCCGAATACAATATTTGGGCCGAATAAGTGTGTAGCATTGGAGCCGAATAATGAAAAGGATAGTGATCAAAAAGTAGGCCCTAGCCCTGAGGATAGAGGAAAGTAGGTATAAATACAGGAACAACATATTTGGAATGTATGTAAGAATCACTCCACTTAACTTAGACAAAAAGCTATCTTGAGTGTCTGAACTAACTTGTCCGTCGGAGTGCTAATTCCGGCACCCCCGACCGAAGTGTTTCCATCTTTTCAGGTGACTAGCTGAGGATAAGCAGCGTCTCCCAGGATCAGAAGAGTATTTCCAAACCACTTCTCCACAATTGGCGCCGTCTATGGGAATACTCAAGTACATCCATGGCAAGCGTGACTGAAGATCCTCCGTTAGCCATTGACGAGACCGCACAAGGAGATGACCTCACTCCAGCAAATATGCTCGGGAAAGAAACCATCGCTGCAAGACGCGCCTTGAACTTCGATTCACCAACGACCTCAGCGCAAGAGACAATGCAGGCGATCATGGAACAAGCAAAGCAGAATGAACAAAGGCTGGAGAACATGATCGCTGAAAATGAACGTCTCCGTCAAGATTTGGCCCTCGAAGTCGCAAAATCGAGATAAGCCATGCGCCAAGATCCCGAACGACCTCCGAGGGCCGGTGGACAACGACCTCGAGCCTGGCCCAAGGATACCAATAACAACTCCAATTCATTATCTACGGAGCTCACCAAAAAGGGACGATCAGAAACTTCCAGCTTCTCCGAAAAGAGTCTGCATACAAGGAACAAGCGCAGAAGGAGCAGTTCAGACGAGGATGACCATCACGATCCTTTTATCCGACGGATTGCAAGGGTGGCCTTGCCCAAGAAGTTCAAAGCTCCGTCATTCACTCTTTACGATGGAAAATCGGATCCCACCGATCATATCCGTCATTACAAGCAGGCCATGACAATGCATGCAGACAACAAAGCCCTCATGTGCCGTATATTCCCCAACAGCCTGGGGCCATTAGCTATCAGGTGGTATTATAAGCTGGAGCCGGTCTCCATCAAAAGCTTTCATCAATTACAGAAATCCTTCAGGGCCAGGTTCATCACCAACGAGGTACAGCCGAAACAGGCTGACTCTCTCTGGGCTATGCAGATTCAGTCAGGAGAAACGCTCAGAGTGTACTCGGCGCGATATTGGGAGTGTTTCAACCTCGTCGACGACGCTTGTAACGACTCCATGGCCATCACCGCCTTCAAAATGGGACTACATCCTGATAGTCCTCTTCATAGTTCTCTGACCAGAAGACCCCCCAAAACGGTCTGGGCGTTGATGAAGAAAGTTGAGGAGTATTGCAAAGTGGAAGACGATGCCTTGAGAATAAAGGCTGGCCAAATGTCTAACAAAACGGCCCCCCCTGAAATTGCCCAACTAATAAGTTCCGTGCCACCTCCTAGCCCAGAGCCTCGGCAGCGCACTAAACGAGACAAAAGACGGGATACTCGCCGATCAAGCGATCAAATGTCCCCACCGGACGAATGAGCAACTGCAAGTCGACGGTAGACGCTCGAGACGTTCCGATAAAAAGCACACAGAGTTGTCAGAACCAATCGCTACAATAATGACCAAAATCTAACACCTTCCATTCTTCAAATGGCTGTCAAAGATGGTGGGGCCTCCCGACACGCGAAGAAGGGATCGACGGTACGAATATCACAAAGATCACAGCCACGAAACAGAGAGTTGTTACGCATTAAAAGATCACCTGGAAGAACTGGTGCAAGATGGCCGGCTGCAACAGTATGTGAGACAGGGCAAGCCAACCAAGGCACTAGCCTTGCGGCAGGACTCCCCTCCACTTGGTGTGATCCACGTAATCTATAGCCTGCCTGCACCCTGTAGACACCCCATTTTTGACCGTCCTTAAGACTTGGACGTCACCGCTTGAACACTCGGTGATTATCCATGTTTGTGTTCGTTTGGAGTTCCCGGAGTTCTCGGCTCGCGCGCCTTGCCTCAGGACCTCCGAACTCGACCGTTTTGTGTTTGGTTTTGCACCAAACACTTGTGTTTTGCCTTGGAAGGGCAGAGAATGCTTTGTGAGGCATCCCCACACACCACCGGCTCTGGCTAGAGGCCACCGGCTGGCTGGTGTTGCCACCGGCACTACATTGTGCCGGTCGGCACTATTTTGTGCCGGTCGGCACTTGTTTTGGCAAAATGACCATTTTGCCCTGCCGACTCTTATACATTTGTTTTCTGAGATATTTTCAGACAGCTGTATGCCTTTTGTTTCCCCTCCATACACGTGTATGGAGGGATAAGCCCTTTGATGCCTTAACTTGTAAGCTTTGGTTGCCTATAAGGAGAAGCCTCTTCTCTTGGCTAAAGGGTTGGAAGGTTGACACAATTTTTAGACATTCTTAGACAGACCAAGCTCTGGTTTTTAGGGTTAGGATAGATACACATCCTATCTCTCTCTTTTCCTTGGTGTTCTAGGTGTTTTAGTTCACATTATTGCACCAAGACACCTAGTCTCTCACCTTTTCTTGGTGTTCTCAAAGATCAGAGCTTGTTCTTGAGATTTTTGACTGGTTTGGAACTCAAGGAAGCAACAACATCAAGCTTGGTGAAGAAGTCTACAAAGGTGAGCTAACTAGTCCCTTTTTCCCCATTCTTGCATTCCATTTTTACCTAGCTTAGAGTTGTTTTTGTGTTTAGTGTATAACATAAAAAAGTTCTGATTTTTAACCCTCTTTATTGTTTATCAAGAGTGTTTTGTGGTTTGGATAAGTTTGACCACCCTTAGGCCTTGAAAAGGCCACTTTTTGTGCCATTTTGTGAGAGATCCGAGACCTTGGTGCTTGGGCCTCTTCACCACTGAAATCTTGAGGGATTTCAGTGGTGAAGATGGTGCCTTGAGGTCCCAAGAAGGAGAGGGCCACCCCCTCTCCTTGATGTCCTTGAAAAGGGCAAGTTTTGGCCTCCAAAGGAACACCATGTTTGGTTGTGTTTTGAGCATGTCTTGGCTGCATTTCATGCTTATGTTGCCATAATTTAACATGTTTCTAAGTGGGTTTTAGCACTCCTTGCATGATTTGCATAGCTGCTTTGTAATGCCTCGTTTTGCCTTAACATGCTCTAGGTTGTTAGCCCTAATTTGAGCATGATTTAGGCTTAGACTTGTGAAGGTTTTATGCTTATTTTGCCATGTTTTAGCTCTGTCCATAGTCGTTTGGGTCAATCTTAGCATGCCTAATATAGCCCCTTTGCATTGTAGCTTGTATGCTTCAAGTAGGTGCATGTGTAGTATGCATTGCTTCCATCATTTCAATGGTTCGGAACCATTTAAGATGTCATTTCAGTCCCTTCGGTGTGCTTGTATGCTTGCCTTAGTTGCTCCTTTAGTGCTTTAAAAGCATGTGTTGAATGCTCCATGAATTGGTCATGTTACATGCCTTTGGTTTCAAGCCTCTTAGATGCCATCTAAGTAGCCTTTTGGCTTTGTTTTAACATACTAAAAACCTGTTTTTAGTTGTTTAATGCATGTCACATTTGTTTTGTGTAAGTATAGTTCAATGCCCCATTGACTTGCTTTGAATGTTAGACCTATGTGTGCATGCTTTGTGTACTTTGTTGCTTGGTTTGGCACCATGTTTAGCATGATTTTCAGAGCTTTATATGCATGCTAGTAGTCCATTGTTGTACCCCTTTAAGTGTGCTTAAGGGTTGTTTGTTATGCTTAAGTGTTGGTGCCTTAACTTGTGCATGTGTGCATGTGTGTTTGGCCCTCATGATTTAGCATTTTGGCCACTGTTTTGAGCCTTTTTAGAGTTGCTCAATTCATGTATAAGACCATCCTTCCATTGGTTTGCATGCTTACCTTGCATGCTTGCTTGAACCCTTTGCATGAACATATTGCATAGTCCATGTTGCATGCCTAGTTGACATGTTTAGGGTTGCATTTGCATTGTGCATGTTTGGCCTCTTGAGGTGGAGTATGATGGAGGTTGAACACACTTGTTTGCTTGTTTGCATTGCATGCATTTGAAATCAAAATTGCACTCTTGGTTCTTTGGACCATCATGCATGGAAGTGCGTGATTGGTGGTCCGGGAATCGAGGTACATGCCCCTTTGAGTCCCTAACATGATAAGGGACATGTTTGGTGCATAAATGGCTTGAATCACATTGCCATGCATAGTTTTGTCCTCTGCTGCTGTGAGTTGCAGGTCCTGCAGGCATTCAGTGCTGGCCGGCAGTATTTAGTGCCGACCGGCAGTCAATCAACAGCCGATGGATTTATTTTGTGCCGGTGGCTTCCTCCTTCAGCCGGTGGCCAATCTCCTCAGCCGGTGATGATCCCCAATGCCCCGAGAGGCACTCCTAGGATTTTGGCAATCTTCGGAGGAAGAAAACAGGGAAAACAGAGGCAATCCATGCATGGCAGTGCGGTCCCGAGCCAGCCCCGAGCGCATGCTACACTTGGCCCTCATCCCGAGGCGATTTACTGTTTAATGAGATTAATTATTTTATTTAATTAATTTAGTTGATTTGTAATGTTTTAATTAGCTTGCGTAGTTAATTAATTTGTATATTCTTTCGGTCCCTCCGAGCGAGGGCAAAGTTGTAATAAGTGTGTGTGAGTAGGTGTATGTCTTCCAACCCCCACTTCTTTCTTCCCTTTTATTTACCTGCTTACGATGGTAGATTAGGGCACGTTTATTTTAGCATACCTTATGCAATGCATGCGTGCATCCATGCATTTGTTTACATGCATCGGGCTCGGCACATCATACAAACTGCATTGTATTTCAATTCCAAATTGAATACGTGTTATTTGTAGCATTCCACGTGCCATGTTTAGGGTAGCCGAGCCTGTCTAGATTGCATCTTTGCATGTGTTGCATTAGCCACTTAACATGAACTAGGATCACGCATATGATTACTAACTGGTTTCTGTTTTGGCACGGAGTACGATGTAAGTTTTTATGTTTTAGCATGTCGCATGCGTGTGAATGCTAACATGACAGCATGATTACCATGTGGCTAAATGCTTATGTGATATAACTGTTTGAATGCCTGTGGGTGAAGGTTGGATTGCTTGAGTTGGAGCAACTCATTGAAATCCGCATTTTAGCCTACTTGCGAGTAGCAAAATCTAACACGTTTTTCGAGACAAAACGGATATGCAATGTTTATTTCCAAGTTAGGCAATCTAGTCTATACTTTTGTGTTGTGCGCATCACATAGTAATTCTAGGTTAATAACCGGAATAAGAACGCATAAAGTTTTCAAAAATGGATATCATGGTTAGTAGAGGCCGGTCTTCGGACCGGGCGAGAGGGGGTGCTCATAGCTGACCTTCCCCGATCGTACCCGAGCTCCCGAGCCAAGTCACTTTGGTGATGACGGACATGTGGCCTTCGGCACCGAGTCGGGGTTTCCTAAATTTCCCATTTTAAAAATATTTAGGTGGCGACTCTGTAATCTGGCAAAGCAGTCCATGTTTGGCACTTCTTTTCAAAATCTGTTTTTCTTCAAAACGATTTGCCAGAGTTGGACTCTTTGGTTCAGATTTAGAACCGTGACAAATTGAGTCCTTCAAATTGTAGCGAACCCAATGTGAACGGAACGAGACTTAACCCTCCCGGGGATGCGTTCGGGGACGTCTACAGTTTCTGGCGACTCTGCTGGGGATTTTAGAGAGCTTGACTCGAACTCGTGATATCCTGTTTTGACTACACTTATGTGTTTCTTTGCATTGCATGTGCATTGGTGCGCCTAGGACACCGTGTTGGCCATCTGCTATTCCTGAGCGGTTTGCCGGAGGCTTGTCTTGTCAAGGCATGTCCATAAGGCTGACCGGTTGCGGGCTCTGCCAGTATGGGAACACAAACCCCGGTTTTACCAGGGCACCCCTTTCGACCATTCGACCTAGTGCATATCGAAATCCATAGTGACCATTCCAAACTAGGACAGGTTGCTCACCCGATATTAGGTTGTTTGAAACCGCTGCGTGCGTAGTGAAACCCTAGCCCCTGACAAAATAGGACAGGGAAACCCTACCCCAATATAGGGGTGTTTTGGCTCCCATTTATCTGCTATGTGCTTCTAGAATGTATCTCTGCAGGAACACACATGTCAGTTTGCAGGATTAAGTATTCGGCCCGAAGGGCACCAGTATCAGTGTTGTTGAGGAACCAGTTATATCTGCGGGTATCAGTTCAGTTCTGGGAACAGTGATTCTGGGGAACAGTAATCAGTAGTAGAGATCAGTTGTTTGACTGCGTTTGTGTTTGATCTGTTTTGGGCTGAAATGCTGTCTGTTTTCCCTTTCAGTTCAGAGGATTCAGAAAGTTGATACAGAATAGTCAGTGTTTCCCCTTGCCGAGGCAGGACTAGGGATGGCGCAAAGTTCAGAAGAAATAGTGGTTATGACAGCCGCGTTGGATCAAGGGATCACCCTACAGAGTGAGGCCGGCGCAGATATGCCGCATCCTCCTAGGTCGCCCGCCACACACCCAATCTGGGCCCCCCAGTTCTATCAGGCTCGCGAGCCCACTACATTCGAGTTAATGGGGATGATAGGTGATCTCCAAAGATCTGTGGCGGATCTCGCTTACGGGATGTCAGCCTCGCCACCGGTTGCACCGTATGCTGGAAATTTTGAGCCCCAAGAGCCCCCGCTACTGGGACGGATTGTGATCGAGCTTAATCAGCCGGAGATAGCCTCCACATACAACAGTGATGTACCAGCACCAACCCAAACCTCTCACCAGGCTGAGGCCAGGGGCAAAGACAAAGCAAAGGCAGATGCCGACCCCGTTGAACAGCTGCTGTGGGCAGTCGAGGCTTTAAGAGCCGGGGGGATGAGCAAACAAAAGGTATCTGCGATGACAACCAAAATTGTGAAGGGCGCTTTTCCCACTCTACCTGAGGTTAGTTCAAGCCAGTCGGAAAATCAGGATAGACCCCGTTATGTTGAAACAGTTTCTCTCACTCCCAACCCCGTACCTGGGAAGGATCAGAAATTCAAGCCCGCACCCGCCGATCCGTTCGCCAGCACATCTAGCAGGAGCACTCAGGCTTCAAAATACCAGCCCCGGGGGCGCAGGGTCTTCCATCCTCTTTACATGCCTTTGTCTAGGGCACTTCTGATTTTGGCCAAAAAGGGGCATCTTACACCCCTCGAGCCTAGGCCGCTCCCCAAACCCCTTCCAGCAGGACATGATGCCACTCAGTACTGTGCGTACCACCAGCAATCTGGCCACTCCACCGATAACTGCTTTCGCCTCCGCCACAAGGTGCAGGATCTGATTGACAACGAGGTTATCCTCCCACCCACCTCAGCTAAATCAGTCACTACCCAGTTGTTGGATTTTGAGGACACCGATACTGCGAGTATGTAATTGGGATTCAACCGCCTGCGGGCAGCTGTAGACGTGCCCGTGGGCTTCACTCTACAGTTCGGACTCGATTTTGTGTCAGTTCTGAATCTTGAACCAAAGAGTCCAAATCCGGCAAATCGTTTGAGAAAACAGATTTTTTGAAAAGTAGTGCCAAACATGGACTGCTTTGCCAGATTACAGAGTCGCCACCTAAATATTTTAAAATGGGAAATTTAGGAAACCCTGACTCAGTGCCGAAGGCCACATGTCCGTCATCACCAAAGTGGTCTTGGCTCGGGAGCTTGGGTACGATCGGGGAAGGTCAGCTACGAGCACCCCCTTTCGCCCGGTCCGAAGACCGGCCTCTACTAATCGTGATATCCGTTTTTGAAAACTTTATGCATTCTTGTTCCGGTTATTAACCTAGAATTACTATGTGATGCGCACAACACAAAAGTATAGACTAGATTGCCTAACTTGGAAATAAACATTGCATATCCGTTTTGTCTCGAAAAACGTGTTAGATTTTGCTACTCGCAAGTAGGCTAAAATACGGACTTTAATGAGTTGTTCCAACTCAGGCGATCCAACCTTCACCCACAGGCATTCAAGCAGTTTATAACACATAAGCATTTAGCCGCATGGTAAGCATACTGTCATGGCAACATTCACACGCATGTGGTATGCTAAAGCATAAAAAACTTACATCGTACTCCGTGCCAAAAACAATAACCTGGTTAGCAAACATGCATGACCTAGTTCATGTTAAGTGGCTAATGCAACACAGGCATAGATGCAATCTAGAGTAGGCTCGGCTAACCCTAAACATGGCATGTGAAATGCGCGAGTAGCACGTATTCAAATTGGAGTTGAAAATTGCTATGCAGTTTGTATGATGTACCGAGCCCGGTGCATGTAAACAAATGCATGAATGCACGCATGCATTGCATAAGGTATGCTAATTTAGATGTGCCCTAATCTACCATCATAAGCAGGTAAATAAAAGGGTAGAAAGAAATGGGGGTTGGAAGACATGCACCCACTCACACACACTTATTACAAATTTGCCCTCGATCGGAGGGACCAAAAGAATAATACAAATTAATTAACTACGCAAGCTAATTAATTATTACAAATTAACTAAATTAATTAACAAATTAACTAAGTTAATTAAAGCAGTAAACGCCTCGGGAAGAGGGCTCAAATGCAGCGCGCGCTCGGAATTGGCTCGGAATCGCACTGCCATGCACGGATTGCCTCTGTTTCCCCTGCTATCCTCCTCTGAAAATTGCCAAAGTCCCAGGAGTGCCTCTCAGGGCACTGGGGAGTACCACCGGCTGGGGTAGAGCACCACCGGCTGAAGAAGGAGGCCACCGGCACTAGATGAAGTTATCGGCTGGAAATTTACTACCGGTCGGCACTGAATAGTGCCGGCCGGCACTTAATACCTGCAGAACCTGCAACTCACAGCAGCAGAGGGCAACAACATGCATGGCAATGTGATTCAAGGTATTTATGCACTATACACACCCCTTATCATGTTATTGACTCAAGGGGGCATGTGCCTCGATTCCCGGACCACCAATCGTGCATTTCCATGCGTGATGGCCCTAAGAAACAAAGTGTGCAACTTTGATTTCAAATGCATGCAATGCAAACAAGCAAACAAGTGTGCTCAACCTCCATCATACTTCACCTCAAGAGGCCAAACATGCACAATACAAATGCAACCCTAAACATGTCAACTAGGCATGAAACATGGGCTATGCAATATGTTTATGCAAAGGGTTCAAGCAAGCATGCAAGGTAAGCATGGAAACCAATGGAAGGATGGTCTTATACATGAATTGAGCAACTCTAAAAAGGCTCAAAACAATGGCCAAAATGCTAAATCATGAGGGCCAAACACACATGCACACATGCACAAGTTAAGGCACCAACACTTAAGCATAACAAACAACCCTTAAGCACACTTAAAGGGGTACAACAATGGACTACTAGCATGCATATAAAGCTCTGAAAATCATGCTAAACATGGTGCCAAACCAAGCAACAAAGTACACAAAGCATGCGCACATAGGTCCAACATTCAAAGCAAGTCAACGGGGCATTGAACTATACTTACACAAAACAAATGTGACATGCATTAAACAACTAAAAACAGGTTTTTAGTATGTTAAAACAAAGCCAAAAGGCTACTTAGATGGCATCTAAGAGGCTTGAAACCAAAGGCATGCGACATGACAAATTCATGGAGCATTCAACACATGCATTTAAAGCACTAAAGGAGCAACTAAGGCAAGCATACAAGCACACCAAAGGGACTGAAATGACATCTTAAATGGTTCCAAACCATTGAAATGATGGAAGCAATGCATACTACACATGCACCTACTCGGAGCATACAAGCTACAATGCAAAGGGGCTATATTAGGCATGCTAAGATTGACCCAAACGACTATGGACAGAGCTAAAACATGGCAAAATAAGCATAAAACCTTCACAAGTCTAAGCCTAAATCATGCTCAAATTAGGGCTAACAACCTAGAGCATGTTAAGGCAAAACAAGGCATTACAAAGCAACTATGCAAATCATGCAAGGAGTGCTAAAACCCACTTAAAATCATGTTATAATATGACAATATAAGCATGAAAAATAAGTCAAACATGCTCAACACACACTCAAGTATGAAGCTCCATAAGGAAGCAAAACTTGCCCTTTTCAAGGACATCAAGGAGAGGGGGTGGCCCTCTCTTTCTTGAGACTCTAAGGCATGCTCTTCACCACTGAAATCCCTCAAGATTTCAGTGGTGAAGAGATCCTAACACCAAAGTCTCGGATCTCCCACAAAATAGCACAAAAAGTGGCCTTTTCAAGGCCTAAGGGTGGTCAAACTTGCTCAAACCACAAAACACTCTTAATGAACAATAAAGAGGCTTAAAAAACAGAACTTTTATGTGTTATATACTAAGCACAAAAACAGTTCTAAACTAGGTAAAAATAAGGTACAAAAATGGGGTAAAAAGAGAGTTAGTGTCTCACCCTTGTTGACCTCTTTGACAAAGATGTAGTTGATGCTTCCTTAGGCTCAAAATCTGTCAAGAACTTCAAAAACCAGCCCTTAGAACCTCAGTTGCAAGGAGAAGGTGAAACACTAGGTGTTTGTGTGCAATAGTAGGGCACAAAACACCTAGACACAAAAGAGAAGGATAGAGATAGAAGGTGTATGCAACTCAAACCCTAGAAAAAACCAGAGCTTCTCTCTCTCTTTTTCTCTCTAACTCTCTAAATTTTGCTAACCCTTGAGCCAAGAGAAGAGAGCTTCTCCTTATAGGCAACAAAGACTTACAAACTAAGTCATCCAAGGGCTCATCCCTCCATACACGTGTATGGAGGGGAAACAAGAGCTAAACAGCTGTCTAAAAATATCTCATAAAGCAGCTGTAAAGCAGTCGGCAGGGCAAAATGGTCATTTTGCCAAAAAGAGTGCCGACCGGCACAATATAGTGCCGGTGGCAACACCAGTCAGCCGGTGGCCTCTAGCCAGTGCCGGTGGTGTGTGGGGATGCCTCACAAAGCATTCCCTGCCCTTCCAAGGCAAAACACAAGTGTTTGGTGCAAAACCAGACACAGAACGGTCAAGTTCGGAGGTCCTGAGGCAAGGCGCGTAGCCGAGAACTCCGGGAACTCCAAACAAACACAATCGTGGATAATCACCGAGTGTTCAAGCGGTGACGTCCAAGTCTTGAGGACGGTCAAAAATGGGGTGTCTACAGCAGCGCCTCGAGTTTTTGATGTGGCGTCTGGCACGCATTTTTGAGCATCCGCGAATGCTACTTTTGTAAATCCTGGCTTGGGTGTTGAGTCAGCCTTTTGCTTTGTTTTGAGTCTGTCTCTGTCTTGAGTCAGTCCTTTTTGCTTAAGGGTCTGTCTTGTTGTAACGAGTCAGTCCCTCTTTTGTATAGAATACCAGGTGTCTCCGGGGTTGTTGCCTCAAGCACCGTTTTGTTTTGTAATTACTTCTTTTTGCTTTCTTTTTGCGTCTACCTCTGCTGTGGAGCCAGTTTACATCCGGGGAACCTGAATGAAACAGCCGCGGCTATCGTGTTCCCGTACTGTCTGTGTTGGGCTAGTTGTGCCAGAGAATTCGAATGGGGTGACAGCGCATTCCACCCGCTTTTGTGTGCCCTAATAATTATTGTTTTGACCTAAGTTTTTCAAACCCTTTTGAACACTGCGGTGATAAAAAACGAAGAGGAAGGAATTCCTCGGGATTTGCAAAACTTTGATCAAAATTGAAAGAAAGAGAGGCATGCTAAGCCCTTAATGATCGAAATCATGCTTGTCAGCGTGAGTACTGAGAAGGACCCTGGCTTGATCCAGACTGGTTCCACACTATCTTCGGTGCGAGCGATTCGTCGCCTTCTTAAAAACTTTCGAAAACAAAATGTTTTGCGCAGTCCTGCGAAGACCTGTGTGGAATCGCTCTTGAGATTACGCAGCTTAGGATCGCTCTCAGCCTCGAGACTCGACCCCTCATTTTCAAACCTGGGACCAGCATCCAGAATGTTCAATAATTAGCTATCAATGCAAGGCCCGTGTGGCCAGACCCGAAGCAGCCCTCGATCAAGGGGGACCAAAAGCGGAGCAAAAGACTAGAGTTCACCAGGAGAAGTTGGCAAAGCAACCGTGAGTGGTTCTCCTGCAAAGTACTGCAACGGTTATTCTCCCGAAAAAGGGGAGGCTTTGATTTCGAAAACCATTTGGCATGGACAAAGTTACACTTTTACCCTTGAGAGGCTCGCTGGGCTGAAAACCCGGAAGGGCGACCCAGGCAAAAGTAAGAGCAAAAGAAAAATACAAAAGAAAAAAAAAAATCAATCAAAAAACCAAAAAAAAATAAGAAAAAAAGAAGAAAAAAAGAAAAAAATGCAAAAGAAAAAAAAGAAAAAGAAAGAAAAGAAGCTCGCAAGGTCGAAAACCCGCATTGGGCGCCTTGGCAAAAGTAAGAGCCTAAAAATAGTGAAGGTTAAAATACCCGAGAGTACCTAGCCGGAACTACGTAAGGCTTGATTCCCATGTTTGGGATACGTAGGCAACTTCATCCTGAAGTCCAGCCCCCAACGCTTCCATAGCGTCTCAGTCCATGTCATGGTTTTGATTGCCTATGCTTCCTCCGAATCCGATGTCTCGGTTGCAACAACTGGAGCTGCGTGATCAACTTCCTCCCGAAGTCCAACCACCAATGCTTTCAAGGTGACTGTGTCCATATATTGTTTGTGGCCGCATTCGTCCTCTCCGTGTATGAGAATTCGGTTGCGATCAATCATCGATGAGCATGCCGCGGCATCGTCCAAGCAAGGGGCAACTTTCCGTTGCCTCATATCGCCATAAAGTTGCCCTGAGTTGCCGCCCAAACTAGGGGCAACTTTCCGTTGCCCTCTTCCCCCTCTTCAAGCAAGGGGCAATTTTCCCAAATTGCCTTCGATCCGAGGTCGCGTATCTCGAGGGTAGGTTCCGCGCCATGTCGAGCATTGACCGTTTGCGAAAATAGTTTTTGAAAATTTTTTACTGAGGTTGACTATTTTCTCGAAGATTATTTCATTTTCCAAAATCGGACCATGTTTGGACCCAAAAAGGAAAACTTTCAGTGCTTACGGCCTGACTTGCATGATTTTCAAATCAAAAATTGAACAAGCATGTTAATCTGACGTTCATTTTGATCAAAACTGTTTTAGAAAGAAAACAAAAAATGGTAAAAGTAATGAACTAGGGGCACAGTTTGAGCCAGGTGTTCTGTCTCTCCCTTGTCATCAACGCGCCTGCCAGGAAAGCACTTTATCTATCAGAAGAAATAGCCGTGAGCTAGCTGTATTCGACATGAATCTGCCACTTCTTATTCATCCATCAATCACCCTGGGGAGGGATGAAAAAAATGAGAGAATAAAGAATAGAGAGGTGTAAGTCGAGAGAAAAGTGAGCAAGAGGGTTTTGAGAGAAAAACCGAGCTTGAGGGCCGAGTGGCGTGAGAATCACACAAATCAGAAAGGGTGGGAAACCTGCCCGGAGGAATTGGCCCCTCAAGGTCTTTTGTTTTCAAGCACGTCCGTGTGTCGTGTCCTTTGATTTGTCGGTCTCAATTTAGCTTTGAGTCTTTTCCGAGTGTATCTCGTTGTGTTTAGGTCGTGTGCCTTTTATTTTCTTCACTTGAGTCCTTTCCACTGTGTTCAGTTGTAGGCTCGATACCCCGGTTATGAAATCCCTTTTCCAAAGTCAATCGTTTGTGCTCAGAATGCTGTGCCATTCTCTACATTTATGCGAGGCAAGAGAAGAAAAGGAAATTTTGGGACATCCGAATGTGTTTCAACTTCAACTGTCTCAGTTTTGGTGATCCGTCTTGTCAGATTGGGCCAATTGTTCAAAGTTTGCCGTGTGCAGAATGGACCGGATATTGTATTATGAGCTGTGTGCAGATTAATCCCCAGCAGAATATGGGCTATTTGTTCAGTTTGAGCAGTGATTTGTCTGGGTTGTTTGCTGTTAGTTGGTTGGTTGTCCGATTATTACAGTGCAAGTGCTCAATTTTTAGACAACAAATCGTAATCATTTACATTTGAGGTGTAATATGATGCAATGCAGCACGAGGTATATAAATAAAATACTTTTCAGATAAAAGTTCGTTTCATATCATCGTTTTTCTTTTATATACAAAGTTTTGAGGAAAGCAAAATCTGCCTGTGGCAGTACATAGTACTCTATCTACTAAAAAGAGAAAAGTACAAGAAAAGAAATAAAGAGGAAAAACAGCAGAAGTCTGTAATCATCATCAATGGCCTCGCGCCGGGGGATCCGTCCTCGCCCTCTTCCTGGGCAGAAGCCCAGGAGTATCATCGGAAGCATCGCTGTCAGAGCTCGAGCCCGAGCTATCCCCGGTCTCCTCCTCGGACGACTCCGCCTCCATCTCTGACTCACCATCACCTGGAACTGGTGCTCGCGAACTGCTCCCAACATGAGCGTGTCTCCCTCTGGTACGGGGGAATATCCTGCCATCCCGAGTAGAAAGGGAAGGCCCAGCCGGAGGAGCGCCGCCCACTGGCGGAATCGGAAAGGGAGGCTGAAAAATACGAAAAGCAAATGCATCAGAAAGCTGTGAGCAGTATATCAGAATGCAGTGTATAAGTACAGTATGTGAATGCCATGAGCAGTTAATCAGTACAGAATGCAGTGTATAAGCACAGTATGTGAATGCCGTGAGCTGTAATCAGTATATCAGAATGCAGTGTATAAGTACAATATGTGGATGCCGTGAGCAGTGAATCAGTGCAGAACGCAGTGTATGAGTACAGTGTGAATGCCGTGAGCAGTTAATCAGTGCAGAATGCAGTGTATGAGTACAGTGCGTGAATGCCGTGAGCAGTTTATCAGATTTTGTGTAGTGCATCAGTATGTGTGGAACAGAGTATGGTTTGAGACTGTGGTCAGAAGAACGTACCGGAAGACTGTAGGCGGCCATAACATCGAGGGTCCGCTGCAGCATCCCCATCAGGGAGGCACACAGCTCCACCGACTGCCGTGTGTACTCGGAGGAAGCCTGCAAAAGTATCAGATGCATTAGTATTCTGCGGAATATCAAATAAACTGAGATGGAATGACAATGCAAGATGCGAAGTGAAGTAATACGTACCGGCGGTAAGTCGGGAATACCGGCTAACTCGTGACCAGCCGGGGGAGGAACGAAGGGGATCTGGTAGGTCTCCCCACCCTGCCCCCTGTACGTCAGCATAGTGGGCAGAGCGGGCCAACCGGATCCTCGTCCCCTCTGTACCCCACCCCTGCCTCGGACTCGGGCTCTCCTCGAAGATCCCACTCCTGCTCCTACCTCTGCCCGAGCCGCCGGCACCACAGGACTCCCTCGCTCAGTCTGACGACCCCCGCTCAGAGGCCGCATAATGAAGGTCCGGACGTACTCAGAGTAGTCGCCCTCGCCCCTATAGCCGCCCTCGTCCCAGCCAAGGGTGTAGTCCTCCATCTGCTGCAGAGAAAACCTCTCGGTGTCCCTCATGTGCTCAGGTGGGTGAACCGGAACAATCTACTCTGGCAACCCGAGAGTCTGGCGTAGGAAACGCTCCCCTAGGTACCAAGCCCGACAGACCGGGCCCTCCAACAAAATCCGGTAACGAGAGGTCTCCTCCGCACCGGCGAACCGATCCTGAATGCCTGCCGGCACCGCAGCCCATGGCCGCCAGATGACCTGAATCGAAACAGTTGGTTATTTACTGGTTATCAAAATATACAAATGCAAAGCGAAATTTAAATAAACTGTAAGCAAAACATACCTCGGCAGAGGTGATGGTGTCGAAGAATCGGCGGTAGAAGCTGAAGGTATCCCGAGGTCGCCGTGTGCACCTCCCATCGTAGCGGCGCGAGAAAGGGATGACCAGGGGAGTCTCCGTCTCCGGCACTGGCTCCAGCCTAGGGAAGTAGGCATACACCCACAACTGCAAAACAGATGTCAGTATGACCATCAGATAAAGCAGAATGCAGTGTAAAACAGAAATAACAGAGCCGTGTGTTGTGTAGTGTATTTCGCAGAGTGTACAGAGTGAACGGTGTACAGTCAGAATAAAGTAGATATAGCAGAGCCGTGTGTTGTGCAGTGTATTGTGCAGAGTATGTGTGTGCCGTGTGTGCAATATACAGTCAGTGAAAAGCAGAGTATGTGTGTGCCGTGTGTGCAATATACAGTCAGTGAAAAGCAGAGTATGTGTGTGCCGTGTGTGCAATATACAGTCAGTGAAAAGCAGAGTATGTGTGTGCCGTGTGTGCAATATACAGTCAGTGAAAAGCAGAGTATGTGTGTGCACTGTGTACAGTATACAGTTAGTGTGAGCAGTGTACAGTGCAGAATGCAGAAAGTATGAAGAGCGGAAATGTAAAGTAGAGAAGAAGACATACCTCCCAAGCTCGCCAGTAGCCTCCGAGCAACTGCCCGCTGCCACGGGAGACTGAGCTCATATAGCCGTAGAGGGTGGCCAGAGCCGCGCCACCCCAGTCAAAGCGCAAAATATCTCTGACATCTACCAGTGCGCTGAGAAAACAGAGGGGCACTATGTTCGCCCGGTCGGCGAAGAGGGTCGTCCCTAGCAAAAACATCAAGAAGTCGCGTGCGTACTGCTCCACGGCCTCCTGGGTCATCGGGGCTGCGTCGATGAGGGTGGGCTGGACCCTGAACTGAACCTCGAACCAGGAATACCGAACAAAGTCGGGACGCGCCAGAGGCGGAGCCTCGCCAAGCAAGTAGACCTGGGCCGCGGTCCACTCATCCATGTCAATGTCGAAGGGGATCGGATCACCCCCTACCCCGATGCCGGTAAGCATCGCGAAGTCGTAAGGAGTCATCGTCATGTCCCCTGCCGCCGACAAGTGAAATGAATCAGTGGTGTCCCACCACCTCTCTGCCAGGGCCGCGAGGAGAGGCCTGCAAGCAGTAAGTCGGGAAAGTCCCCTGCAAAATGCGCCGAAGCCGGCCCAATCGACGATCTGACGGACTGCGTCAGGTAGCTCAGCGTACCACTCTCGAGCGACGGTATTCCCATACCCGCGGATGGCATGGGAACCTCCCTGTTTACAAACAAACAGTTGCGAATCAATATGAGATGTACAGTTTCGAAGAAACAGATAAAGTCAGTGCAAAGCTAGCATGCGTGCAAGTCTTTCAGATTCAAACGGAAACCGGGTACCGGTGTGCCTACAGTAAACTACGGCGCGTGACGTGTCAGTACGTTTTGAGTGGTCCAGTGTAAACTTGGTGCACGTGTGCACGTTTTTCAGATGCAAGCAAATGTCAGGTTTCAGTGCACCAGTAGGTGGACTACGGCCTGTGATGTGTCAGTACTCCCATGGGGATCAGTGTAAACATAGCGTGTGTGCGTGTTTTTCAAAGTTCAAACGGGTGCCGGGTCCCGATATGTTTCAGTGAATTACCAACGTGTGATGCGTCTACGTGTTTGTGTGATTCAGTGCGAGTCTAGCATGCGCGCGAGTTTTCAGATTCAAACAAGTACCGGACATCGGTGAATGTGCAGTGAAATGCGGTGTGCCGTGTTTGGGTGATTCAGGCTAGTGCAGTGTGTGTGCATGTGTGTCGGTCCTAAGCAGATATCAGTTGTAAGTTTGTCTACAATCAACTACAGTACAGTGTATCAGAGCTAAGCAATTAAAGGTTGTAATCAGCTATGGCAGTTGACAGTTCACAGTTCTACATTGCAGAAAGTAAAATAGAGAAAAGGGTTACCTCGGAAGCGCCGAAGGATAGGTGCGAGGTCGGCTCGCGTAGCAGAAGCTCCGGGTCTAGAGCCCTGTCAAAACCGCGGAAGTGGCGGAGTCCATCTGGCGGAAGCACGTGAATGGCTGGGCGGTAGGTCGCCGGATCAAACGGGCGCTCGCTCAATGGGAGGAGCTCGACCCCGGGATCCATCTCGTGATCCGAGGGAGTCCCAACATGTGGAACATCATCTGCCATAGTGATGGTGGTGAGAAAATGGCCGGAAAAGGAAAACCGAGCAAGAATACGAAAAGTCAACCGAGAAGGTCAACCCCGGGAGGGTCGGAAATGACCGGGAAGGTCGGAAGATGAAAGGACACGGAAATGTAGAGAAAATCAAGGGGAACAAGTCCCGAAAAGGCGAAAATAGCAAAGGAGATCCTGAAATGAGATTTCAATCGGTTGAAAATGTCCGAAACGCGGTGAACTTCGCGAATCGGACGACGAAAATGGCGCGAAAACTCAAAGAAATGAGCGAAAGAGGAGGAAAAGAGACTCTAGAGAGAGAGAGTGAAGGATTTCGGCGGTGGGGAAGTGAGGAAATAGGGTTTAAAACCCTATTTTAAAAGACCCGAGGCAAATTGTCAAAACTGCCCCCGATCAGCGACTTTTGGCCGGTCGGCACTATTTTGTGCCGGTCGGCACATTATTGTGCCGGTGGATAATTTTATGCAGCCGGTGGCAGCCGGTAGCCTTCCCACCCAGCCGGTGGTGTTCCCAAGGCCTTGTTTAGGCAAATTGAGGAGTTTTGGTCTTCATAGCTCAAAGGAAGTGCAAGAAAATGCATCCCCGATGCTCAACCGGCCTCCGTTTTGACTTCGGACCGTGTTTACTGTGCGTAACACTCAAATTCAAGCAAAGTTTGTATCCTTTTGTATCCTTTTTGTCTTTCACAAGATTTAGAAGTTGCCCCGTGTGTGTTGAACGCATTCATCACACTTTCCGGTGCGCCGCCTCGCGCCGTTTCGCACGTCCCTTGCGGCTTGCATTTTTTTCTATCCGATGAGGTATGCGTGCCTCATCTTGCATTTCGTTGCATTTCGAGGTACGCGTGCCTCGTTTTGCATTTCATTTTCCATCCGATGAGGTATGCGTGCCTCATCTTGTATTTCATTGCATTTCGAGGTACGCGTGCCTCATTTTGCATTTCATTTTCCATCCGATGAGGTATGCGTGCCTCATCTTCTATTTCATTGCATTTCGAGGTACGCGTGCCTCGTTTTGCATTTCATTTTCTACCCGATGAGGTATGCGTGCCTCATCTTGCATTTCATTGCATTTCGAGGTACGCGTGCCTCGTTTTGCATTTCATTTTCCATCCGATGAGGTATGCGTGCCTCATCTTGCATTTCATTGCATTTCGAGGTACGCGTGCCTCGTTTTGCATTTCATTTTCCATCCGATGAGGTATGCGTGCCTCATCTTGCATTTCATTGCATTTCGAGGTACGCGTGCCTCATTTTTGCATTTCATTTTCCATTCAATGAGGTATGCGTGCCTCATCTTGCATTTCATTGCATTTCGAGGTACGCGTGCCTCGTTTTGCGTTTCATTTTCCATCCGATGAGGTATGCGTGCCTCATCTTGTATTTCATTGCATTTCGAGGTACGCGTGCCTCGTTTTGCATTTCATTTTCCATTCGATGAGGTATGCGTGCCTCATCTTGTATTTCATTGCATTTCGAGGTACGCGTGCCTCGTTTTGCATTTCATTTTCCATTCGATGAGGTATGCGTGCCTCATCTTGCATTTCATTGCATTTCGAGGTACGCGGGCCTCGTTTTGCATTTCATTTTCCATTCGATGAGGTATGCGTGCCTCATCTTGCTTTTCATTGCATTTCGAGGTACGCGTGCCTCGTTTTGCATTTCATTTTCCATCCGATGAGGTATGCGTGCCTCATCTTGCATTTCATCGCATTTCGAGGTACGCGTGCCTCGTTTTGCATTCCATTTTCCATCATCGAGGTACGTATGCCTCGTTTTGCACTCCATTTTCACACCAATGAGGTATGCGTGCCTCATGGTTCATTTCATCCTCACTTGCACTGTTTTGCATCCCTTGTGGCACGCGTGTCACATTCGCACAGTTGCCCCACCACAGAGGGTCCGGCGGGACCAAAAACACGCGCGGTCCGGCGGGACCAAAAACACGCGCGGTCCGGCGGGACCAAAAACACGCGATGGTCTAGGGGACCTTAAATCCTTGGAGGGTGCAAGACCTTCGGTACATTGACGTACACCGTTCATTGCATTTGGCATGCATTTCATCGCGCTCTTTCGCGCACCTCATCATCATGCATTACCCCAAAGCCGGTCCGGCGGGACCCTAAACACGCGTGGTCTAGGAGACCTTAAATCCTCGGGAGGTGCAAGACCTTCGGTGCATTAAGATGCACCTCATTGCATTTGGCATGCATTCCATAGCGTTGTTTCGCGCACCTCAACAGTTGCCCCGCTTGGTCTGGCGAGACCTTAAACACGCACGGTCTAGGAGACCTTAAATCCTAGGAGGGTGCAAGACCTTCGGTGCATTGGTGCGCACACTCTATTTGCATTGTCATGCATCATTGTAAATATCACATCATCATGCATCATTTGCATTTTCAAAAAAAAAAAACACACATGCATTGTCATGCATACATTTTGCATCCCGGTCTAGGAGACCCTAAATCCTCTGGAGGTGCAATTCCTTCGGTGTTTGTCGTGCCCGAACAACTTCCGTGCTTGCGGTGAGTTCCTAGGAGACCAATGGGGACGGTGAAAACTAGAGTTCGAATGGCTCATGCCTAGAACGCAAAGGTTCGGGATTTCCGAGACTAAAGTCTGGTTTAAATACCCAGGGGGTGTACCCTCGGCTTGAAACCTGTATGGAAGCCCCATAGGTTGAGGTAGTGTGTATACGCCTCAATTCTGGATACTGAACCAACCTAGTATACCATCCTGTTGGGAGAATAGGGAAAACTGCAATCATGGTCATTGCATCATCTACATTGTCATGCATTCATTTTGTGAGCATCCATCTAGGTTGCATTTTAGTTGCATGCATTCACTACATTGCCTCCATCTATGGCTTGCGCCTTTCCTTGTTGAGCTTGGTCTGGTATGTGCCTATACTTTTCACGTCGAAACATAGTTCTGCGTGCGCTCGCGCCTTGAGGGCTTCGACACCTTTTCTATGTTAGACATGGTTCGTATGCGTACATGCCTTTCCTAGGCAAGACTGGGTTTGGGCCCGCGTGCCATATCCATTGTATCTATTCCGTTGCATGCATTCACTGCATTGCCTCCATCTATGGCTTGCGCCTTTCCTTGTTGAGCTTGGTCTGGTATGTGCTCATACTTTTCACGTCTATACACTCATAGTTCTGCGTGCGCTCGCGCCTTGAGGGCTTCGACACCTTTTCTATGTTAGACATGGCTTGTACGTGTACATGCCCTTCCTAGGCGAGATTTGGTTTGGCCCGCGTGCCACATCCATTGTATCATCTATCCATCATGTTACATTGTAGTGTAATCGTTGCATCCGGCATTAGGATCATTGCTCTTTCCTCAGCGGGTCGTCACCCCACTTATGTCATTCCACCCAATACTTGTTCTTGTGTCTGTCTACATTACTCATAGTTCTGCGTGCGCTCGCGCCTTGAGGGCTTCGACACCTTTTCTATGGTAGACAGACTCGTTACCTCCATCAATCTATTTGACATTTGTGAGGTTTCGAACCGCTCATGATTGAATCATGATTCAATTGCTTTGCATGTAGTTTGCATAGTTTCAATTGCATTGCATTGCATTATCATTTGCATTGTTATACATCATTTTGTATATATTGCATATCATCTTGCATTCATTTCGCATTGTCATGCATGTTGCTAACGATATTGTACCTGTTAAGTTTGCTTTCTTTGCAGGCACGATATTGTATGTACGGTTCATTCGAGGTCGGTGAAACCGGACGAGCCGCGCAGGTATTGTATCTCCCGAGTGAGACGTATTGAGAATTGCATAATTCTCTTACATCCTTTCTGCATTGTAGTGTAGTTTGGCGCTTTCTAGCTTAAAACTGTCGCATGCATGCTTCGTTACAGCTTTCTTTGCATGATCATAAGTTATGCTCGGCTTCTTGCATTTTCGGTTGCATTTTGCCCCTGCCTTCGGGCACATATCTTACTTGTCGTGCATGTTTGTCTGAGTCTTCAGCCTTGTCAAAAATGGGTCGTCTCTGGGCTTTGACATTCACTCCCGTCATTGTTATGACTTCCGAGTTCTGTCAAAGAGGGGCAACTGTAGACACCCCATTTTTGACCGTCCTTAAGACTTGGACGTCACCGCTTGAACACTCGGTGATTATCCATGTTTGTGTTCGTTTGGAGTTCCCGGAGTTCTCGGCTCGCGCGCCTTGCCTCAGGACCTCCGAACTCGACCGTTTTGTGTTTGGTTTTGCACCAAACACTTGTGTTTTGCCTTGGAAGGGCAGAGAATGCTTTGTGAGGCATCCCCACACACCACCGGCTCTGGCTAGAGGCCACCGGCTGGCTGGTGTTGCCACCGGCACTACATTGTGCCGGTCGGCACTTGTTTTGGTAAAATGACCATTTTGCCCTGCCGACTCTTATACAGTTGTTTTCTGAGATATTTTCAGACAGCTGTATGCCTTTTGTTTCCCCTCCATACACGTGTATGGAGGGATGAGCCCTTTGATGCCTTAACTTGTAAGCTTTGGTTGCCTATAAGGAGAAGCCTCTTCTCTTGGCTAAAGGGTTGGAAGGTTGACACAATTTTTAGACATTCTTAGACAGACCAAGCTCTGGTTTTTAGGGTTAGGATAGATACACATCCTATCTCTCTCTTTTCCTTGGTGTTCTAGGTGTTTTAGTTCACATTATTGCACCAAGACACCTAGTCTCTCACCTTTTCTTGGTGTTCTCAAAGATCAGAGCTTGTTCTTGAGATTTTTGACTGGTTTGGAACTCAAGGAAGCAACAACATCAAGCTTGGTGAAGAAGTCTACAAAGGTGAGCTAACTAGTCCCTTTTTCCCCATTCTTGCATTCCATTTTTACCTAGCTTAGAGTTGTTTTTGTGTTTAGTGTATAACATAAAAAAGTTCTAATTTTTAACCCTCTTTATTGTTTATCAAGAGTGTTTTGTGGTTTGGGTAAGTTTGACCACCCTTAGGCCTTGAAAAGGCCACTTTTTGTGCCATTTTGTGAGAGATCCGAGACCTTGGTGCTTGGGCCTCTTCACCACTGAAATCTTGAGGGATTTCAGTGGTGAAGATGGTGCCTTGAGGTCCCAAGAAGGAGAGGGCCACCCCCTCTCCTTGATGTCCTTGAAAAGGGCAAGTTTTGGCCTCCAAAGGAACACCATGTTTGGTTGTGTTTTGAGCATGTCTTGGCTGCATTTCATGCTTATGTTGCCATAATTTAACATGTTTCTAAGTGGGTTTTAGCACTCCTTGCATGATTTGCATAGCTGCTTTGTAATGCCTCGTTTTGCCTTAACATGCTCTAGGTTGTTAGCCCTAATTTGAGCATGATTTAGGCTTAGACTTGTGAAGGTTTTATGCTTATTTTGCCATGTTTTAGCTCTGTCCATAGTCGTTTGGGTCAATCTTAGCATGCCTAATATAGCCCCTTTGCATTGTAGCTTGTATGCTTCAAGTAGGTGCATGTGTAGTATGCATTGCTTCCATCATTTCAATGGTTTGGAACCATTTAAGATGTCATTTCAGTCCCTTCGGTGTGCTTGTATGCTTGCCTTAGTTGCTCCTTTAGTGCTTTAAAAGCATGTGTTGAATGCTCCATGAATTGGTCATGTTACATGCCTTTGGTTTCAAGCCTCTTAGATGCCATCTAAGTAGCCTTTTGGCTTTGTTTTAACATACTAAAAACCTGTTTTTAGTTGTTTAATGCATGTCACATTTGTTTTGTGTAAGTATAGTTCAATGCCCCATTGACTTGCTTTGAATGTTAGACCTATGTATGCATGCTTTGTGTACTTTGTTGCTTGGTTTGGCACCATGTTTAGCATGATTTTCAGAGCTTTATATGCATGCTAGTAGTCCATTGTTGTACCCCTTTAAGTGTGCTTAAGGGTTGTTTGTTATGCTTAAGTGTTGGTGCCTTAACTTGTGCATGTGTGCATGTGTGTTTGGCCCTCATGATTTAGCATTTTGGCCACTGTTTTGAGCCTTTTTAGAGTTGCTCAATTCATGTATAAGACCATCCTTCCATTGGTTTGCATGCTTACCTTGCATGCTTGCTTGAACCCTTTGCATGAACATATTGCATAGTCCATGTTGCATGCCTAGTTGACATGTTTAGGGTTGCATTTGCATTGTGCATGTTTGGCCTCTTGAGGTGGAGTATGATGGAGGTTGAACACACTTGTTTGCTTGTTTGCATTGCATGCATTTGAAATCAAAATTGCACTCTTGGTTCTTTGGACCATCATGCATGGAAGTGCGTGATTGGTGGTCCGGGAATCGAGGTACATGCCCCTTTGAGTCCCTAACATGATAAGGGACATGTTTGGTGCATAAATGGCTTGAATCACATTGCCATGCATAGTTTTGTCCTCTGCTGCTGTGAGTTGCAGGTCCTGCAGGCATTCAGTGCCGGCCGGTAGTATTTAGTGCCGACCGGCAGTCAATCAACAGCCGATGGATTTATTTTGTGCCGGTGGCTTCCTCCTTCAGCCGGTGGCCAATCTCCTCAGCCGGTGATGATCCCCAATGCCCCGAGAGGCACTCCTGGGATTTTGGCAATCTTCGGAGGAAGAAAACAGGGAAAACAGAGGCAATCCATGCATGGCAGTGCGGTCCCGAGCCAGCCCCGAGCGCATGCTGCACTTGGCCCTCATCCCGAGGCGATTTACTGTTTAATGAGATTAATTATTTTATTTAATTAATTTAGTTGATTTGTAATGTTTTAATTAGCTTGCGTAGTTAATTAATTTGTATATTCTTTCGGTCCCTCCGAGCGAGGGCAAAGTTGTAATAAGTGTGTGTGAGTAGGTGTATGTCTTCCAACCCCCACTTCTTTCTTCCCTTTTATTTACCTGCTTACGATGGTAGATTAGGGCACGTTTATTTTAGCATACCTTATGCAATGCATGCGTGCATCCATGCATTTGTTTACATGCATCGGGCTCGGCACATCATACAAACTGCATTGTATTTCAATTCCAAATTGAATACGTGTTATTTGTAGCATTCCACGTGCCATGTTTAGGGTAGCCGAGCCTGTCTAGATTGCATCTTTGCATGTGTTGCATTAGCCACTTAACATGAACTAGGATCACGCATATGATTACTAACTGGTTTCTGTTTTGGCACGGAGTACGATGTAAGTTTTTATGTTTTAGCATGTCGCATGCGTATGAATGCTAACATGACAGCATGATTACCATATGGCTAAATGCTTATGTGATATAACTGTTTGAATGCCTGTGGGTGAAGGTTGGATTGCTTGAGTTGGAACAACTCATTGAAATCCGCATTTTAGCCTACTTGCGAGTAGCAAAATCTAACACGTTTTTCGAGACAAAACGGATATGCAATGTTTATTTCCAAGTTAGGCAATCTAGTCTATACTTTTGTGTTGTGCGCATCACATAGTAATTCTAGGTTAATAACCGGAATAAGAACGCATAAAGTTTTCAAAAACGGATATCATGGTTAGTAGAGGCCGGTCTTCGGACCGGGCGAGAGGGGGTGCTCATAGCTGACCTTCCCCGATCGTACCCGAGCTCCCGAGCCAAGTCACTTTGGTGATGACGGACATGTGGCCTTCAGCACCGAGTCGGGGTTTCCTAAATTTCCCATTTTAAAAATATTTAGGTGGCGACTCTGTAATCTGGCAAAGCAGTCCATGTTTAGCACTTCTTTTCAAAATCTGTTTTTCTTCAAAACGATTTGCCAGAGTTGGACTCTTTGGTTCAGATTTAGAACCGTGACAAATTGAGTCCTTCGAATTGTAGCGAACCCAATGTGAACGGAACGGGACTTAACCCTCCCGGGGATGCGTTCGGGGACGTCTACACACCCCCAACCGTGCACACAATTCAATCGCGTCCAATCCCTCAGGGGCAGCGTATTCCGGCTGAATGGCCCCAAGAAGCTCCGACAATTGTTTTCCATGACGCCGACCTTATTGGCACAACAATTCCCCACATTGATCCGTTGGTCATTCGATTACGCATAAATCGATTCACCATTGAACGAATTCTCATAGACCCAGGGAGTACTTCAGAGGTTATGTATTACCAAACTTTCATCAAACTTGGCCTCAACGAGTCGGATCTATGTCCGGCGCCTCCTCCATTGTTCGGCTTTAATATGAATCCCGAATACCCGTTAGGGAAGATCATACTACCTGTCCGAGCGGGCTCCAGAACGGTCGAAGTAGAATTCCTGGTTGTAAAGCTCCCTTCGCCGTATAATATCATCATGGGGCGAACCTGGATACATATTATGAAGGCCGTTCCAAGCACTTATCATCAGCTCGTGCGCTTCCCGACAGCCCGCGGCATTAAAGAGATCCGTGGCTCCCCTCAATCGGCACAAGCAGCGATTTTATGAAAACCATATCACTGACCCGACCTGTGGGCTTTGATACTTGTATATATTTCACTTCTGCAATGCAAGCCATCTTTCTTTCTCGATTCAGCTTCATCTCACAAATCCCATTATGCCGCTCGTCAAAATGACAATTCGCAGCCCCCTTTGGTGCATGACACCTGAGGGCCGATTAAGTCTCCGGATTCGGAGCGCCCTTCATGGATATCACGATTGGCCACATTAAGTCTCCGGATTCGGAGCCCCTTTTGGTGTATGACACCTTAGGGCCGATTAAGTCTCCGAATTCGGAGCAACCTTCGTGGATATCACGATTGGCCACATTAAGTCTCCGGATTCGGAGCCCCCCTTTGGTGCATGACACCTGAGGGCCGATTAAGTCTCCGGATTCAGAGCGCCCTTCATGGATATCACGATTGGCCACATTAAGTCTCTGGATTCGGAGCCCCCTTTGGTGCATGACACCTTAGGGCCGATTAAGTCTCCGGATTCGGAGCCCCCTTTGGTGCATGACACCTTAGGGTCGACTAAGTCTCCGAATTCAGAGCGCCCTTCGTGGATATCACAATTGGCCACATTAAGTCTTCGGATTCGAAGCCCCCCTTGGTGCATGACACCTTAGGGCCGATTAAGTCTCCGGATTCGGAGCCCCCCTTGGTGCATGACACCTTAGGGCCGATTAAGTCTCCAGATTCAGAGCCCCCTTTGGCGCATGACACCTTAGGGCCGATTAAGTCTCCGGATTCGAAGCGCCCTTCGTGGATATCACGATTGGCTACATTAAGTCTCCGAATTCGAAGCCCCTTTTGGTGCATGATACTTTAGGGCCGATTAATCCTCCTGATTCGGAGACCCCTTTGGCACAAACAAAAGAAAACTTTTTATTGACAATGTCAAGGCAAGACGTAAATAAACAAATTCAGCATAATACGCAAATGTTTGAAATACAACTTTTTATTCGAGCAAACAGTTGTTACACAAACGCAATTCGCATTTGAGCGTTACAATTTTTACTTAATCAAACACTTGTTACACAAACGTAACTCGTATTTGAGCACTACAATACTCACTTCCAATCTGAAAAGCTAAAAAGCGGAGAAGACGCATTGGTAAAGCGGCAGTTCCAAATCAGCTCCCGTCACCCAGCAGTCCTCCGCAGTTTGCAATGCCTCGAGCCAACTGTGCCCAAGTCCTCCCTTGATACCATTGACAATGTCAAGGCAAAGATCCAGGACAAGGAGGGATAAATCCAATGGTCGTTGCTTTCCCTTTTGGGGTGATCTGCTTCGACGACTTGAAGGTTCATGCCAACTTTGGGACACCCTACTTCCCATACGGATGGCCCCTCCACCACGATCCATGGCGACGCCAAGGTTGGCTGAACTCCTGCCTCTAACTGATATCCCCACGTAACCAACCTCACATAAGCGATTGTTTATCTGCGCAAAGCGCCCACTCCTTTTATTTTCTTTTCAATACTGGTAGCGATCTCGAGGCCCCAATCCCGAGGCAATTTCACTAACGCTAAATTCCATAAGCAAAGCGTCGGTTGACATTTGCCACGGTGTAAGTGATCTAAACAACTTTTTGAAGCATGTGCATTGGCCAAAAATCTAGGCCCCGAGCCGAGTTGAACTTGGCAGAGCCGCTCTACCTACCGGCTTTTGGCTTCAGGTTACAATAGCCTGTCAGGAATAAACGGCTGTCACGTACGGATTGACCCTGCCGATCAACGCCTATATATTCAATATTCATTCAAACACAATAAAACGAAACACATGCATGCCGAATACGAACTGTAATAAAATATTTGTGACAGAACGTTTTTCATATTTATTCAACAAAACAAGCGACAAATTACATAGTTTTGAACGTAACCCACGTTTCAGCCTTGGAATAAATATAACTATGCAGCGTCACCCTCATCATCACTCTTCTCGACTTCAAAGGCAGAAAACGGAAAATGTTTGCTGTGATAGAGTGGTGATGCCGACTCAATACCCACCGCTCGAAGAGTTTCTGCGGCTTGAGATGCCTTGATCCAACCGTGCCTAAATCCACGATTTTCACATCGGCAAACTTCTTCAGCCAGTTTTTCCTTGGTCTTCTCGATTCCAACTCTTCGGCCTTCATGGAAACCTTTCTCATAGGCCCTTCCCTTCGCGCTCTCCATCGCGAACATACTCACCATATCACGATCGGCAAGCGCAACGCTGATGAGCCGGCTGGCAACCCTCTCTTCCACGATTGGGTTCCCCTGCCCAGAGGGTTGTGCCTGGGCTGCCTTGGTCTTCCTCAACTCGCGCTCAATCACCTCCACGCGGGCCTCCAAACTTCAAATACGTTCATCCTTCTTCTCCATTTCTCGGCGGGCAGTGCGCAACCGCATGCCGATTTCATAGGCAGTGTACAGCCCTTTCACCACCCCATGAACGCCTTCACGAAACACTTCGTAGTCCTGGCGACCTACCATCGATTGCTGAACCTCAGGCGGGAAAATTTGTCGAGCAAACTCGACCGCTACATTTGGGTCTTGAACGATCGAGTCCGCCTCCGTCATGGGTCTATTCCCCACAAATACCGCGAAGCTTAATGGGCGTGGATTCGCCTCAGGTGCCCTCTCGACTCGAGGTTGAGAAGTTCTGCCCTGCGACAGCTTGTCCCACCTGCGCGACCTACTTCGACGTCGAGGAGACTGACGCCACTTTCGATCCCTGGAACTCCTGCTCCCTGCGCGTGGAGGGTCACTACTTCGACTCATGTCTCCACCCAGCTCAGCCAGCGTCTTTGCTTCCCTTCTGCTGTTAAAGAAGAGTCTGTTCGACATTCACTCGATACCCTCAAACGCTGGAGTCAGTCGTCTGCTACGCTCATAAAAGTTTTACCTTCAATCATTTATCCTGTAAAGAGGCAGCACCCTCGAAGCCATCTCATTAATTGTAAAACCCACACGCCCGGCGCCAACCGGATCGACCCACTTGGGGCCAAGGCAGACCGATCCACAAATCTTAAGGTCGTGTCATACGGCGCCCGAACGATCACGCACCGCCTGGGGCAGGGGCAGATTCATCAATCTATTCGGCTTACGTACCCCAGCCGGCCCATGAATCGATCCTTCACAAATCTTAAGGTCGTGTCATACGGCGCCCGAACGATCACGCACCGCCTGGGGCAGGGGCAGATTCATCAATCTATTCGGCTTACGTACCCCAGCCGGCCCATGAATCGATCCTTCATAAATCTTGAGGTCGTTTCATACAGCACCCGAACGATCGCCGCCTGGGGCACGGGCAGATTCATCAATCTATTCGGCTTACGTACCCCAGCCGGCCCATGAATCGATCCTTCACAAATCTTGAGGTCGTTTCATACGGCGCCCGAACGATCGCCGCCTGGGGCACGGGCAGATTCATCAATCTATTCGGCTTACATACCCCAGTCAGCCCATGAATCGATCCTTCACAAATCTTAAGGCCGTTTCATACGGCGCCCGAACGATCGCCGCCTGGGGCAAGGGCAGATTCATCAATCTATTCGGCTCATCAATCGATTCGGCCCAATACCCATAATACGTGGCACATGAATGATAATTCAATATTGCCATAGGATATTTAATTTCTGAAAGCTAAAACAGCAACGATTCTATCCAAATTCGTGAAAGGAAAAGTATTCTTCATTAACATAACTTCACAAACTATGAACAAGTGGTGGAGAAATACCAACGCAATTTTCATTAATAAATTGAGCACAAACAGTAACACCAATTTATACATGAAAACTAGCCTGAGCTAACAAAAACTTACATCAAAATCAAAAGTCTACCAAACAAAAAACTTAAATTAAAATCAAACGAGATGACTCCCAGATCAATCCTCGGGGTCAGACTCAAGTGGCTCAACGTCCACTTGCTCGTAGGGAATTGGCAAGGCCAATGTAACTCCAGCGGCAGCAAGGGCTTTGAGCCATCCATGTTTGAACCCCCGATTCTCGAATTTAGGGACTTCATCTACATATTCGGTGAAGGCGGCTCTTTTTCCTGCCTCAAATGCCGTAGAAGCTTCAGAATCGGCTTTCTCCTTGGCGGCCTTGAGCTCCGCTAACTGAACCTCCGCCTTGGCAAGTGCCTCCTTGGCTAACTTGAGCGATTCTTCGTATGCATTTGCCCTACTCTCAGCGTCAGAGCGGAGCTGTTCGGCTGAGTGAGCCCTCTCTTTCTCTGCTTCAGCTCGCGCACCCTCCATCGCAGCTCTCATACTTTCAAATTCGACCCTACTCTTTTGACCGTTCGCCTCCGCTTGCAAACGATCAACTCTGCCGAGGGCATCATGGAGGCGGCGGCCTAGGTCCGCGATCCTGCCAACAGTCTGCAAGACAAGTTGGGATTGTCAGATATCTTTAACGAAAACAAAGTCAAAAGAACTTGAGATGGTCACTAACCAGGAACGCTGACTGCACAGATAGGGCTACGGCCATAACATCCGGCACGGCGCAAAAGGCTACGACGTCAGCCGGTAAGGAAATCGACGCCACAAGGCTCAACGCCACGGCTGGATCCTCAATGGCTGAGGCATCGGAAGAGATCGGCGTATCTTTGATCTTAGGTCGAACAATAAAAGGTGCAGCCACACCCGGCTCTTCTAAACGAGGCCGTTTGAAAGCAAGGCTAATTTCTGACCCAGCCTCTCCTTTGGCGTTACGCTTTTCGCCCTGCTCCTCCGGAATCAGCCGTTCATCAGTGACCTGTTCCTCAAGCTCTTCCCCCGTTTTGGTCTCAGCGACCTCAATCGTCTCTTCGATAACGGGTATGAAATTTTTAATTAAGGTGGGCTTAGAATGGGCGGCCTTAGCCTTCTTTCGAGCAGCCATTCGCTCGGCATTTTTCCTTCGGGCCATCTGCATAAGGCATTCCCCAGCCATAACTTTGAAAATATCGCCGGGTAGGTCCCCCAAATTTGCAAAAATATCTTCGGACAAAAACTCTGCCCAACCCGAAGTGGACGGTGAAGGCCGGTTAAGTCCCGCAGCCTCAAACACCGAGCGTATCACTTCGTCGACCTCTTCGGCCCCCTCAGCAACCTCTCTGGTTGGTTCTGCAACTACCTCTACCACCAGATCAGCCTCTGCCCTCGGATCCGAATCTTCGAGGCCAATTTGCCTAAGGTTCTTGAAGCTGGGAAAGATAAGAGCCAAAAGGTATTGATCGCCGGATGGAATTGGTATGACTTCCGCAGCCGAGAATGTAGTATAAGTCGGTTCGTATCGGAGGAGTATGTGAGCTGCTCTCCCTTGCTTTTGTACGTTTGGACGGCCGAAGTATCTGAGCGCGAACTTAATCTCCTCAAGAACCGCCCCGTCGGTTGCTGGAAGAATTTTCTTCAATCTGTCGCCTGCAAAGAACAAGGGACGGTTAAAGGGAGAAAAGCCGAGTGAAGGGTAAGTCAACAAACAACAAGGCGTCGCGCGGCAACCTGGATCACCCTTTCGTCTGAGAATAGGATCTAGGCGGTCTTCGCCTTCACCGAACTCCCAATTACCTTGGACATTGACCATTACGTCGTCAACCCTCTTACCAGAACTGGCAAGCATGGTTATCAAGTGATGGTCAGTGTCCTTGGCCCTGAGAAAGTATCGCCGCAGCCGACCGGAAGATTTGGCCAAAGCGTAGTAGTGTCGAATCGCCGGAATGCCAAGGTTGATCCTAAGACGCCGATTCAACTCAATCACCCTCATGATGATTTGAAAGAAATTGATGTTAGGTTGAGAATGAATCATACTCCAATAATGAAGGACGGCCCTAAGCAGTGGGTGTAGGGGAAAACGGACTCCGCCCTCCGCTGTGGACAAAAGAGGGAAGACGATCGTATTCTGATCCTCCGTCTCCATATCAAGGGTACTGTCCGTCACAAGAGATAAGTGGACATCGTCGGGAATAGAAAAATGTCTCCGGAATCTGGAGATACGATCCTCGGAAAGGAGGTCTTTCAAGTGTTTAGCCATGTTCACGGGGATTCAAGGTTTCACCGGAATCAAAACGACAATCAGAAAACAGGATCGTAAAGAAGGAAGAAGAAGACTTACGAAGATTAAACGGAGACGAGGTTAGACAGAGAAGAGTTGCAGAGCATGGGAGTCAGAGAAGGGATATCTGCTGGCGGTCTAAGAGTCTCAAATACTCGACGAACTGTGTATTCGAAAAGACTGAAATTTCAAATCATAATAAATGCGAAACATGCAATTGAGGCGGGAAGGCGTAATGATGAACGAAAAGGTATGCGCGTCCTAACATCTATATGGGGATGCGCAAAGCCACCTGACCAGTTTTAACTTTTCTAATCCAAGACCAAACACGCCGATTAACTACCGTCAATAGGGAGTTCGGGGGGCAATTGTGGGAGCTGAATAATTGATAGAGGTAGAAGGCGCACAACACAGGGCTGGTAATAATCGGCCGAGTCCGAATACAATATTTGGGCCGAATAAGTGTGTAGCATTGGAGCCGGATAATGAAAAGGATAGTGATCAAAAAGTAGGCCCTGGCCCCGAGGATAGAGGAAAGCAGGTATAAATACAGGAACAACATATTTGGAATGTATGTAAGAATCACTCCACTTAACTTAGACAAAAAGCTATCTTGAGTGTCTGAACTAACTTGTCCGTCGGAGTGCTAATTCTGGCACCCCCGACCGGAGTGTTTCCATCTTTTCAGGTGACTAGCTGAGGATAAGCAGCGTCTCCCAGGATCAGAAGAGTATTTCCAAACCACTTCTCCACAATGTTCATATGGTCAAAATTGGGACGAAAAGGCAAAAAAATAGAACTTTTGAAATTAAAAAAATGGAACAAAGAAATTAAAGAGAAAGAAAGATGAATAGACAGAAAATTGTGTCACCGTAAAAAATAAAGTTTCGTGATTTCAATTTATGCAAAATTCTAGTTTATCTTCTTAATTGTTTACAATCTGCAATTTGTTTTAACCTAATTTAATCATACTTTGATGTAAATTTTAGAATAAAGTGTGTATTAGTGGAAAATGTAAATGATTTTCCTTTATTACCCTCATGTTGTAGTCACATTCTTATCACTTAAACAATTGAGTAACAAAAATGGGATACTAACACTTGTGTAGGGACTGAAGTGAGATTTGACCAAAAGTACAAGGAGTTGATTGTTATAATTTCATATAGAGAGACCAAAGTGACATTTGACTAGAAGTGTAGGGGGTTCACTATCATGATTTCATAAGTAGGGACCAAAATGAGATTTGGTGCAAAGTGTAGGAAATTTTTATTTACAAAAATATCACTATCACAATATTTTAATGATATTTTTTGTATAAATTTTTATGTATGAATATAATTTTTCATTTTTACTTTTACCATTATATCTAGATTAGATCAATTTAATATAAATATATATTTAAAAAGAATAAAATTTGTACAAAAATCTTTTAAAAAATCATTCAATACAATAAAATAAGATAATGTATTGAATTTTTGTATGTTTTTATTTTTTCTGCATTTGGTGAATTTAAAAAAAAAAATCACAAAATATTATACTTTTGAAGTATATCTAGATTAGGTGTATTTAAAAAATAAAATAAAATAAATTGTTTAAAATATTAAAAAAATTTAGTAAAAACAAAAAAAATATAAAAAAATTATTAAAAAAACTCAATTTTTTGTATGTGTAACGCTCTCAAAATGCAGTATACGACAACCATTCACAAAACCCGTAAGCATAGGAGAAATATTATCTTTTCATTCATCAGAGTCTTCTTTACAAAAGATACTACATGTAAAGTTAACTTTCAATAACAAAATGAGTGCCCTACGGGCTTACATCTTTCCAAGTAATAACTTGGTTATAACAAAATAGAGTCCTAACTCTGTACATGGAAAGTCCTAGGCTTGAATATATATTTAATATCAAAACAAAATAACAAGAAGGGGGTCGTCAACCCCTAGACCTCCCAAGCTAAGATCTTGGAGGCGGCATATCTCCTGTACCTAAAAAATGATGTCCCAAGTAGGGTGAGCCAAAGTCCAGTAAAGATATGCTAAATAATATATGAGAATTAACTAAAACCTTAGCATCCGATAAATGTTCAAGGCTTGTAAACCAACTTACACCCTTTCCGTAACTAATCAACATTGCCATACATATTTCAATCTACTTCCATTTATTTTTCCGAATCAATTCATTAACATGGTTCATTTTTATTCAGACAATTCAAATGAGACTACAACTCATATTATCAACGCTTCAATCATAACATCAATCATACACTTCTATTTTCTTGCCATTTTATGGAATTTTCATCCGAGGGAACTGGCACCCATATATGCAAGGTTTCGGGACTTTCACCCTGAACACTCCGGCCAACTTAATTATAAATGGAGTCCATCCCCTATATCCTCCCAAACAATGATACATATACGATGTATTTAAAAGCATGCCATATACAATAACTACCACAATTCACACATTCCACAATTTAATCAAACCGTCATATTCAATGACATAGTTCACATGATTAATTCCAATTTACCTAATCCTCATGTAGTTTCTACAACAATCATAGCTATCCTCCACCGATAGCCCAAAACAGATATTTCTAACAGATAAACAAATCTATCAAACAGACAATTTGCCAAATTTTCTATAGGTGTGTGATTAACCAAATCTAACTACACCATTTAATTACAATTTCCTCCAATTTCCTGATTCTCCAACCAATTTCATATTTCCACAATTGATTTCATTATTTATACAAATAATTTATTTAATCCCACTTAGGGCATTTTTTCCTTTCTAAAAAATTGCACCCAAGGCCAAATTTCACCCATTACACAAACAACCCCATTTTCAAGACCTCACATACGTATGGAGCCCAAAATAGAAAACCCCTGTTTTATAATTTCAAACTCAAATCCTAACTTTACCCGAACTTCCCAAATCTCACCATTTATACAAAATGACTAATATTTAGGTCGGAACTCATATTAAAGAGTAGATTATCCCTACCTCAAATGGAGAAGCTCAAAGGAGAAGAAGAGAGAAACCCAAGGTGCTCCAAATCCAAACTTTTTCGGATCAAAAGAAAGCCCACGCAATGCTCTAGCTTTTTAACAAAGGAAGTAGGGTAGAAAACCTCTAAAACATGGAGTATTTGTAGAGAGAGTGTGTGTTTTAGAGAGAGGAGCTACCGATCTAGGGTTTTGGGGTGAAAAGATACAAAAATCTGTGTAAAAGATGAGTTGCTGTGAACTAATATATGCGAGGCTCGCTCGAGCGAAGGAGTTGTCGCTCGAGCGACCAGACACAACAAATACCTCGCTCGAGCGCAAGAAGCGTTGCTCGAGTGAACAATGCGAAGCTTTAGGTCTGCCACCAATGCAGACGCCCGCTCGAGCGCAATAATCCTCGCTCGAGCGAAGGAACACATAACACAAGGCTCGCTCAAGCGCAAGAAAGCTTGCTCGAGCGAAGAATACCAACCTTCAGGTCTTTCATAGACGCAGACGCATGCTCAAAGGCAAGAGTTCTCGCTCGAGCGAAGAAGCAAATACCCAAGGCTCGCTCGAGCGCAAAAATCCTCGCTCGAGCAAAGAAACCAAAACCTGGGCAGCAACCACTTGTTCCAAGTCACAACCAACATGTTCCAAACTCACCCAACAAGTCCCAAAACTCAAATACAACGAGTAAAAGGAAGGAAATGCAACCACGGGGACCCGAGTTCGGAATACAATCAATGACGGGGAAACACCAGGATCGCTATAGTATGAGTTAAACCAAATAAGATGAGTTAAACCAAAAAAATTATACTTTTGAAGTATATCTAGATTAGGTGTATGAGTTAAACCAAAAAAATTATTTCTCTTGAATATAAAAATAAAAGTTGAATTTAAAATCCAAACTAGAATACACAAAGGTTCCATTTTGTCTGGTTTTTTAAAGAGTTTTGACTTTTGAATTGTACTTTGAAATATAATAAATTAAAATTTTGTTTGGTTATGTGTTTTGAAATAATTTTGAGATTATTTGTAGTCTTTTTTTCTTTTCTTTTTTTTGTAGTTTAATAGTTGGGTGCAAGGGAAAATTTGATTGATTGATGTGTAGAATGTGAGAGAATGAGAGAGAAGAGAGAGAAAAAGTGATTGATTGAATTATTAATAAATAAAAAAATATTAAGAGAGAGGCGAGAGAAAAAAATAATTTTGAAAAGAGTTTTGAAAATTAGTAAATCAAAAATGTTTTTAAATTTTTTAATCCAAATGTTAATTTAAAAACTAAAACAAATGGTACCAAAGCTTTTGTTACATTTTAAAGTTGGAAAATTTACCCATAAATTTTTATGGGGAAATATTGATCCATGTAGTCTTAAGAGTTTTCTTATGAATCAATTAGTTTTATTTTTTTGTTTTGAAAAATTGTATTTATTTGATTTGGTACCATTTGAATTCAAGTGAATGCCCTTTGATGATTTATTTTTCTAATTTTCTGATTCATTTTTGGCATGAAAATGGAAAAGTGAGGTATGAAAGATAATTTTTGGAGTATTGGTGGCTGAAGTGTTGGTTGTCGAACGTGAAAATCTACATTTCTGTTAGTATGGTTTTCTGGTGTTACATTAGAGTGTTACATTAGAGTGCTATGCTTGGAAAAAAAATATATACTAAGAAATTTTGTGTGTTACATTGATTGGAGTGTTACGTTTGGAAAAAAAAAATACATCAACGAGTTTTTCAAAATGTTACGTTGTTACGTTTGAGAAAAGTACACTAAGAAGTTTTTTAGTGTGTTACATTAGAGTATTGGCCCTGTTTGGTAGAGCTGTGGGAAAATGCTTATAGTTTATGCCTAAACAGCTTATAGCTTATAATTATGAACATAAGCTGATTTTTGACTTATAAATTAAGCATCTCCTGCCCCACTCAAAGAATAAGCTGATTTCTGACTTCTAAAAAGCTATAAGCTATAAGCTAAACCAAACACATCAAAATAGCTTAAATTAAGCTGAAAGCTGAAATAAGCAGCTTTTAAGTTGCACCAAACAGGCCCATTACGTTTAAAAAAAATACACTAAGAAGTTTTTGTATGTTATATTAATTGGAGTATTATGTTTGTGAAAAACACACTAAGAGTTTTTTTTTAGAAATATTACGTTGTTATGTTTGAAAAAAGTACACTAAAAAATGTTTTAGTGTATTACATTAGAGTATTACGTTAGGAAAAAGTACGATAATTAAGGAATTTTTGGTGTTACATTGATTGGAGTGTTACGTTGAAAAAATACACTAAGGAGTTTTTGTGAAATGTTACGTTGCTACATTTGAGAAAAATATACTAAAGAATTTTTTAGTATGTTATATTACGGCATCTCCAACGGTGCATCAATTTTTTCATCAAATTTGAGTAAAAGCTCCCTTTAATATCAAGTGCTCCAACGAAGTTTCATCTAACCACTGGTCGATCGGGACGATGACCGAGCGAACAACCGAGCAGTCGACCAGCCAATATAATATTTTCACAAATTTTTTCCTTGAGGTGGTCATCCAAGAAGACATTTGGTGGTGAAAATATAACGGCAATGAACACTGATTTGATGAAAGGCACATAGGTCCTCAGTTTGATTATAGAAAAGTGAAATCCTGTGTTTGATGATGGATTTGATGAACCATTGAAGGAGAAAAAAATAACTTTTTTCATCAAATTTAAATTTGGTGACAAATTTAATAAACCATTGGAGATGGTCTTGGAGTGTTACATTTTCGAAGTGTTATATTGGAGTATTAAGTTTGAAAAAAATACACTAAATAATTTTTTTGAAGCATTACATTTAGTAATTTCAAAATTATGAGAAAATTCACATTTGTCTCTCAACACAAAACACACGTTCATTTATACTTGGTCTTTTATGTAAATCACACTAAAATAGACCTTTGGGTCCATAAGAAAAAAATGATGATCAAATCGTTTGTAAGATCGCTATTTAAGATTTATTAGTGGTTCACCTTTTAAAATATATAATTTTGTTTTTATGTTTTTAGTTATTATTTTATTCATTATTATAATTCATTATTATTCTCTCTCTCTCTCTCTATCTTTTGGTGTCTTCTTTATAGATATCAAGAGATATTAAAATTAAAAATAGATATTTAATTTTTTTTATTATCTTTATTATAATATTATTTAGATTATTCCTAAAAATATTTAATAAAAAAAATTTTTGGAAAAATTATTAAAAAATTATTTAGTGTGTTTGATTTTAGTTTTTTGAATTCGGTTTTCTAAAAATCGAGTTTTTTATTTTTCGTATTTTTTTGTTTTTAGTAAGTATTTCTAAAATTTTAAGCTTTCTTTTTTTTTACTTTTTAAATGTTTCTTACTTAGATGTATCTAAAAAGTAAAATATTTATGAAAAAATATTTTAAAAAATTAATAAATACACAAATATGAAAAATATACTGAATTTTTACATTTTTTTTATATTTGTGATATTTAGTAAATTTTTTAAAGATTTTTTTCACAAAAATTATACTTCTGAGTGTATTTATGTTAAGCATTTCTAAAAATTAAAAAAATTGCTTCAAATATTAAAAAATTCAATAAAAACAAAAAATACAAAAAAAATAAGAAAGTATAATTTTTTAAAAAATTAAAAACAAACATAATAATTATGCTTATATTATAATTTTCTTAAATTTTACACGCATCGCCTGTACTCGGTACTCGCTAGTACTCGTCCTTTATGTGAACCCCTGTATCACGTGCATGATATGCTTAAATCCTGTTTCTCGAAAAAAAAAAAGTAATAAAGGAATCTAGGCATGCATTGGCTCTTGTGTTGTGTCGGGACAGATTGCCACGTCCTGTCAAGGCAATTAGGTAAGTGTTTTTTGGGTGAATAATTTAGGTAAGTGTTGCTAACATCTTATTAATTATTTTAAATTTTTTTTATTTTTTTAACTTTTTTTAATATAATAATAATTTTTAAAAAGGAAACTTTTTTGATAAGTTCTTTTTTTAATAATTTTATTCCATCCAATCCATATTCTTTTTTACTATTCCATTAGATTTTATTTGAGGTAAAAAGACCAAAACACCCCTAATTTCTCATGCTCTCTACTAATGTTGATATTTAATGTTGATTGTTATTATGTTTTGGTAGTTCACATACATCAAGATGTTAACTATCATTATATTCTTATTAATTTGAAATGAATTTTTATCATTGTGTTGTCAATTATATGATGTGAATATTCACATCATGTAATTAAAATGAATATTCACATTAATTTGAAATGAACTTTTCTCATTGTGTTGTCAATTACATGATGTGAATATTCATACTAAAACATACGAATGTGAACGTTTACATCACTACATGTTGTCAATAAGAATGTGTTGTCAATTAAAAATATAACATGTTGGGAACATTCACATCACTACATTAGATGAGAGAAATTTTTTTGGAAAGGTGTTGTGAACGTTCACATCAGATGAGAGAGAATGTTCACATTATTTTTAATATATTGTCAATTAAAAATAAGAAGGTTCACATGTTGTGAATGTTCACATCACTACAATAGATGAGAAAGAATTTTTCGAAAAGGTATTGTGAACGTTCACATCAGATGAGAGAGAATGTTCACATTATTTTTAATGTGTTGTCAATTAAAAATATATTCACATCAGATGAGAGAGATTGTTTACATTATTTTTAATGTGTCATCAATTAAAAATATATTCATATTATATAATAATATAAAATAATAACATCAATGTTATTTAATTTGTGTATGAAATTTTCTATGCCTGGGTCTTTTCCTTTCTCTCTCCACATTAAATATCAATATTAAATATCAATATTAAATATAAGGGCATAAGAGTTTAAGAAAATAATGTAAATCAAGAAAAATGACTTTATGAAATAATAGTATAAATACATGGGACTAAGTGGATTAAAAAATTCCTTCATGGACTTCATGAGTTAAGATACTTCTAAATGAGATTTTTCAATAAAAATCCCTTTTAAGAAATTACTAAAAAAGATATCAATAATTTTGAAATATCTCATCTCACAATTAAGTCCATATACCCATTACATTATGAGTAAGGGTTTATGAAAGTACCCACCTCCATCACCACCTATCAATATTCCCTAAATCCCACATTTAAAACATACCCACCCTCAAAATCTTGAAAACCCGATGTCGCCAATATTCTAATGACAACAGTGACAACTATTTGATTACATACACTTCTCCAGTAATAACTGTTGGGGCATAAATTTTGAATGACGACACGTGACCGAGGTGTCACCGAAGTGCCAACCGGGGTGCCACCGAAGTGCCAACCGAGGTGCCACGTGTCCTGATCATGACGCCGAGATGATCTCAGCTAGGCCGAGATTATCTGCGAAGAAACCAGAATCCGGGATAAGCGGATAAGGGACAAGAGTCCTCGAATGGGAGAGGACTTCAGTTTGGATAAAGATAAGACTCTTAGAGAGTTTATCCCAATCCTACTGGGAGTCCAACATTAGCAGTAATCCTAAGTCCATTGAAGCTAGGCTTCTATTGGGATTAGGTAAGTGTTGGCTATAAAAGAGAGGCACCCCCATGGGTCTAAGGTACGCTTTTGATATTCAGAATAGTGAGTTAAGCACTTTTGCTATCTTTGAGAGATAACTGACTTGATCGTCGGAGTGCCCCGGGCGGACAAACCGCTGCTGGAATCTCATCTTTCTATTACAGGTCATTTAGGCGCCATCTATTCTGCCAATGCTCTCCAGTTGAATACTTGTCTGGTAGTGTGGTCAGAAATCGACACACACAATTTGGCGCCGTCTGTAGGAAAGAAAGGAGAATAGATGGCCAATAACGGACAGAAAGAGAAGGTTGGGGATGACACACCTACTGGGAGTTGGAAACCTATTAACCTTGACGTCGAAGAAGACAACTGCAACAAAGAGACTTAAGATAAGAATCGTGGAGAAAAAGACGTTGGCCAGAAGGGCGACATGTCGAAGAAGTCAGACCGAAGCGAGTATTATAACGAGGACGACCTCCAGGTGTGAAAAGAAAGATGCCTACGGAGGAACGACGAGATGAAGGGAATGGCAAACAAATTGGCAGACCTACAAACGGTCGTCAACTTCATGATTCAGAACAATGTCATGCAGCCACCGTTCCCGTTGCAAGATACGCCGATTCCAGCGACCAAGAAAAATGCCCGAAAAGATGGGCAGAAAACAGTCCCTACAGTCCCCCAGCACACCAGGAGCGAAAAACACTCTCACCGGCCTTCAAGGGAGGTCGGACGAGGAGAGTCAAGAAGAGAAGAATCTAGGAGGACACATCGCACCAAGGAAGCAGACCCCAAAGAACATCGGCATGTTCAAGGGCATAAGTTGTGCTTCGACCCAACTAATAGAGTAAGGTTGAAGAGGGCTCGCAACGAAGCGGAGAGTAGTGCACTGAAAAGGTTGAAGTCAGGAGATAGCCGAGCTCCTGGATGGACCAAGGAGAATCTAAGAGATTACCTACAGAGAAGGCAACAAGATGCCGAGGTAACCTCCCTGGTCAAGCCGAGAACGCCATGCTCGATAAAATTGGACAAATTCAAAGTGTTGAAGAGGTTTAGCATGCCGAGATTCCAGATCTACAACGGTAAGTCGGACCCCAACTTTCATGTCGGTTTGTACCTAAACTCGATGGCGTTATACACCGGGAACGAGCCGTTGCTTTGCAAGGTGTTCCCCTCATCCTTCGGAGAAATTGCATCGGACTGGTTTCACAAGTTGCCGAAAGGAACTGTGAAAACCTGGGAAGGCCTGGCCGAGATGTTTGTGCTTAGGTTCGTGACAAACAAACTGCAGCCATTGAGGGTGGACGCCCTGATGGCCCTAAGAATTAGCGAGGACAAAAGCCTTAGGGCCTATGCCAAAAGGTATTATGAGGTATTCAACCAAATACCAGGATATAACCAAGAGGTGGCGATTGTGTCGTTTAAAAATAGCCTGAAAAATGACTGTCTGCTTCGAAAATCACTGGCAAAGACATCGCCAAAAAGCATGGATGAGCTTATGGCGAGGATAGAAAGGTATGCTAGGGCCGAGGAGGATGTGCAGAGGACAAAGGCGCTGAAACCAGAGAAGAAAAATGGCTCGCCGAAGCGAGACTGAGGTGATGGTGGCTACAACAAACCAGAAATAGGATTAAGGGCTGCCTAGGCAGTCACAACCGTATTCCGAATTCTAGTTTACAAAGTCTTGGAGAGAATCTGAAATCAACCATTTTACAGAGCACCAACAAGGGTACCAGGCAAATTCATGGGAAGAAGCCTTGGAAAGCACTGTGCTTACCACAATAAGGCTGGACATCTGACTCAAGGGTGTAGAGCCCTGAAGACACATTTGGAAGACCTGGTAAGACAAGGCCATTTAAGGGACCTGGTGGACGAGGCCAGGACAAGGGAAGAGCAGGCAAGACTGCCCCAGGCACCAACAACACCACCCCCACCAGCACCACAACCACAGACAGACGGACCTCGAGTGATCAATGTGATTCACTCGAAGGTGAATAAGAATGAGATAAGGGGGGAACCCAGAAAGTAAAACACCTACAACATGTGTATCAGGTCGGGAAGAAGAGACCTAGGGTAGACAAGAGCCAGGGACCAGTGGTGTCCTTTACTGAGGAAGACCTGGAGATGGTGCAGTATCCACACAACGATGCCTTGGTAATATCCCTCCAGATTGAAGAGTGCCAAGTGAAGCGCATCTTAGTTGACCAAGGCAGCTCTTGTGACATCATGTATGTCAGGTGTTACAAGGAGCTTGGCCTTCACCAAGATGACTTGGAGCAGTCCAATGGCCCAATGGTTGGGTTCAATGGAACGCCGACGTGGCCCCTTAGAGCAGCAAGTTTGGAGGTGCAAGCTGGCACCAAGAAGCTAAAAACCGAGTTCACCATAATCGACACCCTTTTCCCTTAAAATGTTATCCTAGGAAGGCCATGGCTACATGCAATGGGGGCTGTACCCTCAACATTGTATCAGCTATTGCGGTTCCCAACAGAGCATAGAATAGAGGAGGTCAGAGGGGATTAGTTGCAGGCAAAGAATTACTCTATCGTAGCAATAAAGTCTACCTGCAACATACGAGAAGCAGAAATAGCAGAGATCAAGGACGAGAATGTGGAAATCCTGGATTACGTCGGCAAAGAGCCAGTCGAGAAGAGTGAAGAAGCCCTGAAGAAAATCCTTATCCAGCAAGGCGATGAAGAACGCTTCTTTCTTCTCGGCTCGGGCTTAGCCGAAGAAGAGGAAAAGGAGCTAGAGGCATTCTTGAGAGCAAACCTTGAGAGCAAACCTTGAGAGCAAACCTTGAGGTGTTTGCATGGACACCATACGAGATGTCAGGCATCGACCCTGAGGTCACTTGCCACAGACTGAATGTAGACAGGTCAGCCAAACATGTCATCCAGCAAACAAGGAGGCCGACATTAATGCATGTTGAGGCAGTAGAAGAGGAAGTAGATAGACTTCTGGAGGCCAGAGCCATTCAAGAGGTAAATTACCTGACATGGCTATCAAACACAGTGGTTGTGAAGAAAAAGAACGGTAAGTGGAGGGTCTGCGTGGACTTCACCAGCCTAAACAAGGCTTGTCCCAAAGACAGTTTCCCATTACCCAAAATTGACCAATTGGTGGATGCCACTTCAGGGCATGGAAGGATGAGCTTCCTGGATGCCTACAGGGGGTACCATCAGATAGCTATGTACCCCCTAGATAAGGAAAAGACTGCATTCATCACCCCAAAAGGGCTATACTGCTACAGGGTAATGCCTTTTGGATTGAAAAATGCAGGAGCAACTTACCAAAGATTGGTAACCAAGATGTTCAGACATCTAATTGGCAGAACAGTAGAGGTATACATAGATGACATGGTCATGAAGACCAAGGAGCCTAAGGATCATCTGGAAGACTTAAATGCAGTCTTTGACATCCTTAAAACATATCGGCTCCGACTCAATGCATCGAAGTGTGCATTTGGAGTTGGGTCTGGTAAGTTCTTAAGATATTTGGTAACTAAAAGAGGCATTGAGGCAAGCCCAGATCAGATCAAGGCTATCTTAGAACTGAAGAGCCCAACATCGGCAAAACAAGTGCAGATGTTGACTGGAAGGGTTGTGGCCCTGAACAGATTCATAAGCAGAAGTTCTGATAAGTGTAAACCTTTCTTCAGCTTAGTAAAGAAAGTCACAGACTTCTTATGGACCGAAGAATGCGAAGTCGCATTGGTCGACTTAAAGAAGTATTTGACCACAGCTCCAGTTCTCTCAAATCCAGTACCTGGAGAGGAGCTGTTCTTATAGTTGGCAGTTTCAGAGCACGTAGTAAGTGCAGTAGTAGTCAGAGAAGAAAAATGAGAGCAAATGGCAGTTTACTACGTGAGTAAAACCCTGGCAGACATAGAGACCAGATATTTACCCTTGGAGAAGTTAACACTGGCTTTAGTAATGGCTTCCAAGAAGCTAAATCATTACTTTCAAGCCCACAAAATTGTGGTGTTAACTGAATATCATTTAAGGTCCCTGTTGCAACAAGGAGATCTAACAGGCAGAATAGCCAGATGGGCAGTGGCCTTGGGCCAATATGACCTGGAATTTAGACCTAGGACAGCAATCAAAGGCCAAGTCTTAGCCGACTTCGTGGCCGAGGTCACACCAGACGCCGTCATACATCGGGCTCCGTTGAGCCAAGGTATACAACGTCCAAATGAGCAAGAAAAAACCTAGCGGGGGACAACAGAACAAAGGAACAAAGAGAAACTCAGGCCCTGCACTATTTACATCGGTGACTCTTTCCAGTTGTTTGTTGATGGGAGTTCAAACCGACAAGGAGCGGGGGTAGGAGTAGTACTAGTATCACCAGATGGGCAGATACTGGAACAATCCATTCGTTTGGGGTTTAAGGCCTCAAACAATGAAGCAGAATATGAAGCACTAATCGCAGGGTTAAAGCTGGCAGCAGCCATAGAAGCCGACGAGGTAATAGTTTTTTGTGACTCCCAACTTCTAGTCAACCAGGCAACAGGCGAATATGCAGCCCGAGATGAAATGATGTCGGCCTATGAAAAAAAAGTGGGCAGGCTGGTAGCCTTATTTCAAAATTGCCGACTACAGCAGGTAAGCCGAGATGACAACAGCCATGCTGATGCTCTGGCCAACCTGGCTAGTGCAATGAAGCCTGGAGAGGCAAGAACAATAATGGTTGACTACTTGTCAGGTCGAAGCATAAAACCACTGAACACAGAGCGTGAAACAATGTGTGTGGAGATGGGACCAACTTGGATGGATGCAATAATAGTATTCCTTAGAGATGGGAAGCTGCCAGATGACCAAAAAGAAGCACACAAAATCAGATTGAAAACGGCAAGATTCAGTTTGACCGCAGAAGGACATCTCTACAAAAGATCTTTTACGGGACCCCTTCTGAGGTGTGTACATCCTGCACAGGTTGAAGACTTTCTGTACGAGATACATGAAGGAGTATGTGGAAGCCACGCTGGGGGCAGGTCACTTGCTCGTAGGGCCATTACGCAGGGGTACTGGTGGCCCTACATGCAGAAAGATGCCGAAACCTATGTCAAGAAGTGTGAGAAGTGCCAAAGGTTTGCACCTTTAATACATCAACCAGCAGCAGACTTGAACCCGGTGTCTAGCCCTTGGCCATTTGCCCAATGGGGCATGGATCTTGTTGGAAAACTACCTCAAGCAACTGGACAAAGGAAGTACCTGCTGGTAGCAACAGATTACTTCACCAAGTGGGTAGAAGCTGAACCCCTTGCCAAGATTCAGGATGTTGATGTGAAGAACTTCATATGGAAGAACATCATCACCAGGTTTGAAATCCCAAGAGCAATAATAGCTGACAATGGCACACAGTTTAATAGTAAGTTAATCAAGAACTTCTGTGCAAAGTTCAAAATTAAGAATTATTTTTCCACCCCAAGTTTCCTCAAAGCAATGGACAAGCAGAAGCATCCAACAAAGTTATCTTGGATGGGATTAAGAAAAGGCTGCAAGCAGCAAAGGGAAAGTGGGTGGATGAATTGCCCAGTACACCCTAGGCTTATCGGACTACGCCGAGACGATCAACTGGGGAATCCCCATTTGCCATGGCTTATGGCACAGAAACAATCATTCCTCTGGAGGTCGGCATCCCAGGGATCAGAACCCAGGGAGTAGAGAATGGAACTAATGATATATTTATAGCCCGAGGTCTGGATTTGCTAGAAGAAAGAAGGGAGAAATCAGCAATTCAGCTGGGGGCATACCAGCAGCAGCTCGCCAGGGCTTATAATAAGAAGGTGAACCCGCGAGAGTTCCAAGTTGGTGACCTCGTCCTGAGAAAGGTCGTTGGCAACAAGAAGGATCCCAGAGAGGGCAAGCTTGGCTCGAATTGGGAGGGACCCTATAGAATCATCTTGGTCTTGGGCAATGGGGCATATCGGCTTAAGGACTGTGAAGGCAAAGAATTGCCAAGACCCTAGAATACTTGCAATTTGAAGTTTTTCTATCACTAGATTTTCTTGTTTTCTAAGTTTTCTTTTTGTCTTGTTATTAGCAGAAGTAATAAAGTTTTAGCTTGATCTTTAAACTTGTGTAATGTGATTGACCAGATACTTGACGATGTCTCTAAGCGAAACATGACGAATAACTTAGACTTATTATATGGCAGAGTAGAACTTTTACTTGCATATAATAGAGTTGAACTAAGTTGGTGATGTTTCTAAGCGAAACATGACGAATAACTTAGACTTATTATATGACAAAGTAGAACTTTTACTTGCATATAATAGAGTTGAACTAAGTTGATGACGTTTCTAAGCGAAACATGACGAATAACTTAGACTTATTATATGGCAGAGTAGAACTTTTACTTGCATATAATAGAGTTGAACTAAGTTGGGATAACCTGGACTTGTCATATTGGCAGAATCAGACTCAGATTAGAACTAAGTACACGTCAGTCAAATTAACAATGAGACCGAGGTTGGTTACCTCGGCCAGTCTTTGTTTAAATCTGACCTCTACAACAAGGTCAAAACCCCAGGCTTAATGAGAACCCAAGTGTAACTTAGGTTCACATTAGGGGGCAGAGGGCTGAAAAATTATGGTTGGAAGATTGGGTTAACACTTGTTGAAATTTTAAGAAAAATTTACAAGTTGAAATTAAGCCGAGGTTATGTTAAAAGAAGATTGGTTTAACACTTGTTGAAATTTTAAGAAAAATTTACAAGTTGAAGTTAAGTCAAGATTATGTTAAAAAAAGATTGGTTTAACATTTGTTGAAATTTTAAGAAAAATTTACAAGTTAAAGTTAAACCAAGGTTATGTTAAAGGAAGGTGGTTTAAAGTGTTAGGCCAAAACCGAGATGAAACGTTGGTGGGTATAACCGAGGTGTTATACCCTGAGGAGATTGCACAGTTAAGGTGTATATTGATACTTGCATTCAGATAAGGAAGTTCAAGTACAAAAAGGCACGTCGGCCTGACATTAAAAAGTGATTGTTCAGATTACAAAGGTGGCATGTCCGCCAAATTACAACTTAAGCTGTTTTAAAAAGAAAGAAAAAAGTACAAGGTACAGAAAAAAAAGGAGAAAAACATCAAACTAAGACTCTTCGGCATCCCTGACTGGTTGCGTCTGGAGTTCAGAAGACAGCTGGGAAGACATCTTGGCGGCCCTCTCAGCCGTGAGCTCGACATCAATTTCTTGAAGAGTTTGGTCGAGGCTCTTGTAGGCAATAGGCGCGTTCGATGTTGCCTTCTCAGGAGTGGCATCTTTGGGGACCTCACCATCCTTATCCTGAGATAAGTCCATGACTTGCTCATTCAGAGTAGAGGACTTGGCCCCAGCAACTTCCTTCTTCTTATTGACCAAAGCTCCTTCCTCGGACTCAGAATCGTCTTCGGGTTGGCTTGGAGTAGGGGGGAATGGCAGAGGGAGGTCGCCAGCATTCTTGAGGGGGGAGTCCTCAGGGACATCTAGCTTTTTGAGGGCAGCCATCCAACCAAGGGTGAAACCCTTGTTGCATGTCTACTTCACCTGTTTTTTGTAGTCCTTCTTAACATCGGCCGCCCTCTCGGCGTACGCCTTTTCATCGGCAACCTTGATCTCGGCCTCTTTTGTGGCCAAGGCATCCTGGAGTTTCTTTTGGGCCTCGGCCATCTTTGCCTCTGCTGGCCATCTTTGCCTCTGCTTCACACTTCTCGGCCTCGGAGACCTTGGCAATAGCCTCAACGGCATCTGCTTTTTCCTTGGCCTCATCTTTAGCTTTTTTGGCTTCCTCGGCCTGGTCTGTTAAAGTCTTCATTTTTGCTTCGGCCTTTTTGATGGTCTTCTATAAACCAGCAACCTCCCTGATCTTGTCGGCCAACTTCTTCCTCATTTCAAAAGCTTGCATTGAGAAGGAGTGGGGGTGCTGGATCGCCTGAAAGAAAATGGACAAAACAAAAGTTAGTGAAGATTCTTTAAGTATGGAAAAATAGAGAAAGAAAAATACCGAGTGTAAGGAACTTACTTGAACAGAATGCTGCAGCATCAAAGCGAAGTTTTCATACTCGCTCATCTCGGCGTTGCGATTGAGATCATTGGGAAGGAGCAAAGCCGTAGAGAGGGCAACGCCGACTTCGAGGTCAGTCGCGCTGTCGCCAGCTCTGACCGGCTTGTCCTCGATGGTGATTGGGGCAGCCCAGGGGGCATTTGGTTTCATGGGCCCCGAGGTTGTGGCCGACCCGGACCTCGGCCTTTTCGACCTAGTTGATTGGGATGGTTTGGCCTTGGCGGGTCTCTTCTAATCAGCAGAGGGTGTTTTCTCACTCTCAGCCAATTTTGAAATTGGCAGGTGGTCCTCAGTGTCAATCTAAGTCATCATTGCCTTGGGTTGAGCCTTTTTCAGTCTTTTGGGCTTTGGCTTTGGTTGAGGCTGGGATTGTGCTGGTTGAGTGTTGACGGTATCGGGGATGTCGGCTAGAAGATCTTATGCGACTGCTTTCTTGCGACCCATCTCGGCGGTAATTGCAGTTTGGCGTCGGCGTCGGCGTTGTGATGACGGGATCAATTGTGGAGCCGAGGTAGATAGTTGCTCTGCTGGATCAGAGGTTGACCCCTGATCTGGCCGAGATGATGAAGTTGCTGGTGGAGTTGTGGCGGAAGGAGGAGACTTGCTCTTCTTCTTCGGCACGTCAAGCAGAACAGATTTGTAGGTTGGGATGAAGTTAAGCAGTAGAGGAGCTCTCCGTCTTTGAACTGGCAGATCCAACAGCTTTCTGAGGTCCTTACTAGGAAAAAAAGACTTGCGAAAGTCCTTTGGTGGTTGTGGAAGAGCTGTACGAAAGAACACAGACGTTAGAACATATGGAAAGAATAAAGTTTTAACGACTTGAAAAATAAGTCTGTGTAATTCTTGGTTCTTACCATTACCCTCTACGAATACTGTTCGGTTATGTAACAACCCTCGTACTGCTTATCGATAACCCACTGAATTAGCTACTGATTACTGCCAAACTGAACTGATAATGACTGATAATTGGATTAACCGAAGTACTGAATGAACTGATTGAAATCGAAACTGAAATTGAATACGTATATCTATTGTATTGCATTTCTATCTGTTCGATTGATTGATTATCTGTTAGAATTTATATGTTTAAACTGCTAATTGAAGGCCTTATCGGCGGCCGAATTAGAAACTGTTTAGTGTTTTGTAATCAGTAGAATATTTGTGTTTTAATGGTATATTTATCTGAAAATCGATTAGGAATGATTAAATTAGATTAAAATGAGTTGGTTGCCAAGTTTAACTTAATTACCACATTGCCATAGCTAGTGGCCCATTTGTTTATTATTAGTCTAGACCTTATTACGTGTTGAACAAGCTTCTCCTCAGCCTTTTCCTTAGTCCCCACCGAATTATAGAGTGAGAGAGGGAGTAGACTTGAGCTCATCTTGCCATTGTTGAGAATTGCTAGGAGACTTGAAGTAGATTGAAGTATACTTGCTTATCTAGCCTCCTTACCTTTAAATTGAGACTTAGGTAAGTGACATCATCTTCTTCTTATTGTATTGAGCTAAACCTTGCATGTTTCATGCATCATTGTAGAGCTAAACCATGAAATTGTTCATATATGCTGAATTGAAGCCTAGTTGTTGCATGCATGTTGAATTTAGTGAGTTTGGAGTTGGTTTCATGGTCAAATGCCACATGCATGTTCATAATCATGTTTAAATCCATGTTTTCATCTTGTTTTGAAAAGATTGAGCTCTTTGGAGCAGGAGTTGAAGCTTTGAAATGGTTAAAAACTCATGCATGTCATGTTGCATGTTGTTCTTGAAAATTAGTTTGAAATTGAATTTAATTGAAACACCCTTGGGCCTTGATTTCTTAAATTGAGCTTTATAACTTGTTATTCTATGTGTTTAAAAGAGTTTTTCCAGAAAATAGCCCAAGAGGATCGAAAACATTGCTTTTGAACTTGGTTTTGAGCTTGGGACTCAAATCTGGGATTTCCAGATTTCTGTTGTCCGCTCGAGCGGAGGAAGTAGCGCTCGAGCGGAGAAGTCGAGCTCCCAGCATCTTGCATTGTGCATCAGTCCGCTCGAGTGGAGAATTGGGCGCTCGAGCGGAGGACTGGGTGACACGCTCGAGCGGGCGTCGAGCGGAGATTTCACCTATCCAGTACTTTTTGGTCCGCTCGAGCGAGGGATGTTGCGCTCGAGCGGGGACCTTTGTTTGCCTGTACGCTCGAGCGGGGAAACCTGAGCTCGAGCGGGGCTCTGTTTGACTGAAAATTCTGCACATGTTTTCTAAGTGTATTTTCACATCCTCATTCCATCCTAGGCATTCTTAGGCCTAGTTTAAGGCATCTTAATGAGGATATAGATGTGGAACACACCGAGGCATATTAGGAAGTTAATTATTGTACTTCCCCAACTGTTAAACTTAGAGTGTGTTCATCTTGTTTACTGTTTAGGGTTGGCTCTCGGGGACGCGCTCTAGCTGCTATTAGCCCAATCTCTGTGAGTAACAGATTGTGTAAAGATATGTTCAAAATGGTTATCTTTTGAATACTGAACAGAACTGTTTACTGAACTGATATTATTTATTGAATGAATGTATGTCCTGTATTGTGAACTGTACTGTGGCATCCTTAGCACTTATTGATTACTGTTATTGTTACAGAGCTCTGTCGGTTTCCTTGTGGAACCATACTGTTTATTGATTGATGGCCATCACTACTGTTGAGTCTGCTAAGACCCGGTCCTTCTGGACCTACTGTTTATAGGCTATTGGATGTACCACATATGACTGATTGACTGAAATACTGAAAGACTGAAATACTGTTTAATGAACTGTTTTCATTATTGTAAGGACATTCATTCATAACCTCTTTACACTTATTGTTATTCACTGGGCTTTAGCTCACTGTTTATATATATATGTAGGTTCTCAGCAGCCAGACCGGAGCTAGGAGCGTGGGTTAGTCCCCAGTTTTGTCAAGCCAGCCTATGTGCCTCACTGCGAGGTTCCGAGACGCCATGCTATGGCTTGGGGTGTTTTTGTGTTCCCCACCTGTCTCCCGACTGTTTTGTATTACTGTATAAATTGTTTACTGTTTGACCGTACTGTTATCGAGGGATTAAGTCCCCGTACTGAGTGGTTGTATATGACTGTATAGACTGTACTGTTTTGACTGTATGAATACATGAAAAATGTTTTTGGCATACAGATTGTCACAGCTCAATGGACACTATTTATTTAC